>JAPYYW010003629.1:0-14133 GCA_030522545.1 Cremastinae sp. A BG-2022a | reverse complement strand
TAAACTCATTTAAACTGTTCATCGCTAAACGTAGTGATATACTATCAGGAAGTTTTACTTCTACCGCGCGTAGTTCTACACGCTATACTTTTTTTTTGAATTTAATCATCGAATTTAAATAATTCGATGGCAAAAATCCTTTTCTGAAGATAGTACAACCGCAAAACCATGTTAAGACATATTTTCTTTAAAATTTGTACAAATCTTCTTCAATGTCACATGAAAAATTGTGTCAAATTTTGCAAAGTTTCATCGTGTAAAAATCGAGATATTATACATTGAAAATCATTGTTTTTTCAAATTTTCCATAAGAGCCCATGTTAAAAGTAGCAATTTTAAAAAATTAATATCTAAATAACTACATTTTTGAGCCTTTTTTAATTTTGCAAACACGTTAACAGAATGCTAACGAAGATCTGTGCAATTTTTTATTAAATTCTGTCTCAAGAAATTTCCAGTAATTATTTTACATGTATAACACGTAAGGAAAAATTTTAGTTTTTAATTGTAGAAGATTTTGACTACGAATTTTGATTTTTTTAAAACTACAGGAACAAGCCCAGAGCGTTTGCTTTTCTCCGGACGGTTCGGTAATGGTAGTTGGCTGCGTGTCCGGCAAATGGTTGGCGATCGACAGCGGGACTCGCGAATTGTACACTCATCACTCGGACGGTTCAGAACCATTGCAGGTAAAAAATAATAATTGCCAAACAAGTAAATGCTATTGAATTTTTTCGTATTTTCTATATGATTAAAAATATTCAATAAAAAAAATTAAAATTATTCAATTTCGCAGGTCGTCAGTTTCTCACCGAATGGAAATTTGCTCGCACTCGGCTCGCGGGACAATCACATTTACATTTATCAAGTGAACGAGGACGCGACGAAGTACAGTCGAGTTGGAAGATGCTTGGTGAGCCAAAAAAAAATTATTTTTCCCTAAATTTCAGTTTGTTAAAAATGTACAATATTTTTTATAACATTTTTAACTGAATTTCGTCCTCGATTTTTTAATCCTGTACATTTTTGAAATTGATAAATAGCCAAAGAGGATACGAAGGACGCGTGTAAGATACTCGCTGATGAAAAATCATCAATTTCGCTTTATGCACCAAACTATGATTACTCGATAAATTATTTTTTCCGAGTACGACACTAGACGAATATTTTTGATACTTTTGCAAATAGAATGCAGTGGATTGTTTGCAAAAATTAGAGAGAGAGAGAGAGCATGAGCAGCATTGAGATAAAATTTATCTCGATCACCATAATTCGAGAAATGGCTTCGAAGTCGAATCACGAATTCACTTTTTTAGGATATATAACAAACGAGCTTTGGCATCACGCTTAGCAAATAATAATTCACTCGAAAAATACTTCGAGAATTCGAAAGTAACTTCGATAACAATATGATAATTAATTTCAGGGTCATTCGAGTTTTATTACTCACCTGGACTGGTCGGTCGATGGCCAATATTTGAGAAGCAACAGCGGAGATTACGAATTATTGTACTGTGAGTATAAATATTCGATGCTCCATTTTTTTCGTTTATACACCGAGACAAATTGTATAATATATTTTTCTATGAAGTGACATTTATACAGCTTGTTTTTAGAACTAAATATAAATTTATAGTAAAATTCAGTATATTTTAGACGTAGAAATATTGGATTTTTATTTTATTTTATATAATATTAAGTAACATCTCTAAAAGGTAGTGTTAGAATTTCACGACGATCAGAAAGCTTTTATCTTTATTAAGATATTAATTGTTAAAAATTGTTAAAAATGTTTGAAATTGCAATTTTGTATAATAAATATCTCAGCAACGAGCTTCCTCATTTAAATTAAATTTTGTACTGAACTTTGTACGGCGTTGAAGAAGCTTCAACTAATTTTTCACAAAAACTTCATCATTTTTTGTACAATAATACATACACTAGACCTGTCATTGAATTACCTTGAATTTCAAATATGTTTTTCTTCAATTGATCTGCAGCAACTTTTCCTAATAAATTTTTACTCTCAAACGACTTCGTATAGGAAAAAAAATGTAGTCAAACTTTTAATTTTTCGTTGTATGGACTCAACATCCTTGCTCAATATATCAAAATCTAATATCTAAATTAAAAATGTATAATTTAAAAATATATTCAGTTCCATGATAGCATATAGTTGTCACTTTGTAGTAAAATTTACGATAATTTTCTCTCAGTTTAACGATGATCAAAGGATTGAATAAAATGACGAAAATTTGAACAGGGAATCCTGGAGTCTGTCGACAAATTCCGCAATCGTCGAGCTTGCGGGACGTCGATTGGGCGACGCACACTTGTGTCATCTCTTTCGAGACCATAGGAATCTGGCCGGAAGGTGCAGATGGCACGGACATAAATAATTGCGCTCGGAGCGGCGATGGAAAATTACTAGCGACCGGTGACGATTATGGCAAAGTTAAATTGTTCTCGCATCCGGCTTCGCAGCCCAAGGTACGATCGGAAACACGTGAAAGGAAAAAAAATCAATTATTGCGACCGTAAGAACGATTAGGAGTTAATTTAAAGCTCGAATTTCGAAGGACCAAATATTTATTTTATTTTCAGTCACTCTGCCATTCGTATGGCGGACATTCGAGCCACGTGACGAACGTGACGTTTCTCCAGGACGACACTCGCCTGGTCTCGACCGGAGGAGCGGACACGAGCGTTCTCCAATGGATCGTCAATTAAAAATTCACCTAGAGCGCTTTTTCCAAAAAAAAAGAGAGAGAAAACTATTGTCTTAGAGCGGAAAATATTTAGTGGCACGAATTTGTCGTGTCATGAAACCGTCCAGAAAATTTTTCAGTTTGAAGTCAATTTGAAGAAAGTGAAAAAAAAGCACGTACTTATTATCCGTGTACATTTTTTTATTCAAGTACGAAAGTCCAGTTAGCAAAAATTTATAGAAAATAATATCGAATTTTTTTTTCGTAAATTTGAGAAAAGTATCGTTTCTCGTAACATTTTTTTTTGAAGGTAAAAATTGCTCTCGCAGCTAAATAATAATTCACAAAATGAATAGTGTCGTTCGCACTGTAAATAAAAATTCGAGACACGAGATTTAACAACGCAACTCAACATTACTTGCACATTCGTAAAATTGTCATCTGTTTCCAATTTCTCTTTTATTTTCTTCTTCTTTGTTTCCTATTCTTTCGTCAGCCACGTCGCCGTGTAAGATAACTCGTATGATATACAGATTTTTTATTTATAACTTGTCGACAGAGTCTCGTGTGGATATTGTAACTTTGAAAATAAAAGAAACTAAAATCACGTGTTTGACAGCTGTCAAAATTGAACGAAAATGTTATTCAGGTTATAAGAAAGTTGGCATGAGATCGTAGCCGAGACTTCTCATCGATTGGACGTGCTCGACCATATCGAGGATGAGCAAACGTTTCAATTTGGCACGTCGAACTTTGACAAACTCCGAGTGACCGTCTCTCAATTCATCTCGAAACTGCATTATTTGCTTTCGAAAATAGTGATGCTTCTTCGGATCGATGTCAGCAGGAACGTTCTGGTCGATTTTTTGAACTCTGTCCTGACTGGAGTGTCAACATTTATTTGAAAAAAATTATTAATCATTCTTCAGCAATATTTTCTTACTATTTGATCAATATTTCGATTTCAGGCTCTGTCATAGATTGATCCATGTTCGACTTTGAAAACGAAAACCGTAGTATCGAATTTACGCAAAACTAATGATCTGAACGACGAAGAAATTTTTTTTCGAAAATCGTCTGTCGTTTATTTTTTTTTATGAAGGATAATAAAGATAGAACGAATTTCCATTGGTCTCGCTGTAACTGAGTTTTTAAATGACGGGAATTTAACATTCCCTGTAGATTTCCGGTTGCGCAGCGAGCAAAAAATATTTTCTGCAATCGGAGCAGATATGGTTGGGAGCAAAAAGAGAGCCGAGCGAATAAGCGTGTACGAGCGACGATAAATAAAATACTTCGCATCGTCCCGATTCTCTAAGTCGTCGGGAGCTCAATAAGATACTTTTTTCATTTATTTTTCACGTTACACACGGACTGAATTATTGTCAGCCAATAATCTCATGATCTTTGATTATTGAGAACGTACAGTCCAATTAAATTTTTTTCTCTTTCTTCACTTACATCTTATTTTCTTCTTTGAACAATCCAACCGAGATAGCATCCACTTAACTTTAATTCACTCATTAATAACATTATTTTTAATTTAAAAATCGACTATTACATAAAGGTTATAAAAAAATATTTTTTTTTTCGTTCAAAACGTTATTAATTTTGAGAATATAAATAAAATATATTTAGTTCTATAATAAATTCGTACAGTTGGCACTTCTATATAACAAAATCTACACAATTTTTCTCTCACTAAAGGATTGAAATAAATTTGATATCGTTTTTTTTAAATATTCTCTATGTCTGTAAAACTCATTTTGCTTTTTATCCAACTTCAAGAATATATCAAGTGTGTAGATTTTTTGAAGAGTTTGTACAAGGACTCGACAATTGATCTGATTGCAATTTTCCATACGATTTAGCGATGTTTTTTTTCGGGGGGGGGACTAAAGCGACGGATCGGAACAGAGAATAACAGATAAACGATGATCAATAGCAGCATTTCATTTATCGATAGGGGTCGTTAACATCGGAGCAAGTCCATGGACCGAAGTATAAATTTCTTCTCATTACGGTCTATCAGATCACGAGACTGGCATAACAGGTCCATCGCTTCGTACATAATTGTTAAAAAAATAATAATAATCATCGAATAAATATATATCATACAGGAAAAAATTACATTTCGTTCCTCTTTCTTATAAATTTGAGCACCAAATAATCAACGAGAGAAAAGAAAAGCACAAAGAACATTTTTAGAAATGAAAATGTTTCAAAAAAATAGTCTGTCATTCTTTTTGAAGAATTGAGAATTAAAAATTAAAAAAAAAATTAGACTTACATGATAGATTAAATGGGAAACGATAAAAAAAGGAACGTGAAGGAAATTAATCGTTTTTTTTTCGTGTCTAGTAAATGTTTAAAAAGCGAAAATTGGTCAAAGAGTCGTTCTCAAAATCAGATCCCGATGTATAATGAAAGAGTGAACAAGTACGAGCTCGGATAATTATTATTTTCGAAGTGCTCCGGTGACCACGCGACACGATTCATTCACGCAATCTTGCGACACACGAGCTACGACGTTACACGCTCGATTACATAAAAGCATCCAGGCCTCGACTCTCTTTCAAGTAGGCAGAATAACCTACGTGTGCATTCTTCGTGTCTTTCAAAAGTCATTATTCCCCATAGAATTTAATCGTCGTTCACAGAACAAAAATATTTATCTCATTTTTCTCCCTTTTTTTTCACGACTATCATTTTTTCGAGATTTTTTTGTCTTCTCGATTTCTTTCACGGATTTAAGTACAAATTATTTCACAAACATACTCGAGTCGCGGAAGTAGGACAGCACTTTCCCTGCTCGATTCATTCTCACTCGATGCCTTTTCGTTTTCTTTTCGCTTTCTGCCTCTCCCCCTTCCCCCTCGCCGCAAATTATTTTTTTTCAGCGCTCTATTTGTTCAGCTCACATTGTTTCGTCTCAGATTCAGTCCTGTGGTTTTTTATTCTTATGTATGTGTGTTTTTTTTTAATGGGAATTATAAATAAAAAATATTTAAGTCTCTTGAAATTTTTGTGGTTGCGGAATTCAGACTTCAGCGCTGATATTTTCTTTTTTTGTGGCTACCGAATAATTTTATGGGTGATCGGTGGAGAATTTCTGTTTTTTTTTCTTTTTTTTTTCAAAAAGACTGCGTCGAGACTTAATACGTGTTATCGAAATGCAACGTGTAATTTCGGCCAATACGTGTCGATTTATTTGGGCAAGGGATTGGGGAAGACAAGCAGAACAAAAGCAACAGGCGAGATGAGAAAAAAATGTTTCAGAGTCAAGAATTTTTGAACTAGACAAATTTTAGAAACAAAAAAAAACATTAAAAAATTAAATTCGAAATTTTCTGTGTGTATGTTATTTGAAAAGAAAATTTTATATACGAGATTTGAAAGAAGAACAAGAAGAGAAAAAAAGAGAGAAAGAGTTCGTGAGAGGACGAAATCTGCCTTTAAATCAAAGGACCAGATAGACCGGTCCCCATGGATGGGAACATTTTTTTCCTCTTTTTCTCTCTCGTGCACGCTTTTTTCTACCTCTTCTCCAGCTACCCGTGTCTTTACACAGGTGTCCTTGAAAAAAAAACTCAAAAAACGATCATTTTAATATTCTAAAAATACGAATAAAAATCTAAACGTTTGAGAAGAGAAATAAACACACGCTGCTGTACGAAAAAAAAATAAAAATATTTGCATCTTACGGTCATTTTTCGTATCTTAACGTTGAATATTCGTGAAATATTTTTTTTTGTTGGCGATATGCAAAACAAATAGCGCTCGACGACGGTGTTGAAAGTTTTCTCCGGCTCCGCCATTAGGAAAGTTCCGTGATGAAAAAATATCAAAGGACACGTGCATGCATCCCATCCTCCGGGAAAGGCGAATGGAATACTTAAAAAGTCGCATTGTTACACGGAATCAATTTTTTTTTCTCTTTACGAGCTCGCTTTCGGAATATTTCTTCTAATGTCGCGCAACCGACACTTTTCTCCATTATTCCCACCCGTTCATTAGTTTAAAAAATAAATAAACCTTTATAAAATTAAAATTGTTTAATTTTTCATTAAAATTTGTTATTTAAAAAATTTTAAATTATTTTCGACGTAAAATACGCATATGTTAAACAGTAAAAAATATAAAATTAAAGTTAAATTTTCAAAAAATCGAAAAGTAAACAAAAAATCATTTACATTGTTCGAAATTTTTTTGAACGCGAGGCGATTTTATTTTCGTTCAAACAAGAATAAAAATGACGTGAAAAAAAACAGATTTTTATTTATTATCTTCAACACGGAAGTCACTTCCGGCGCACTTCCTTCCGGCTCGAATAATTATCACTGTAGTTTTTTGTCCAATTTGTCCGACAATGGGGTTCGTCAGGCCCATTTTCCCGATATTTATTCACTTTGAAAAATATTCCTGGCGACCGATTGAACTTTTCACGTCTCGTTAATTGTTTCATCGAACTAAAGAAAAAAAATTATAATACCAAAATAATTTTATGAATTCGAGAAAAAAGAACTCATATACTTTCTGGCCCACCCCGAGATAAAATTCTTATCGGGTTTCGTTAAGCGAGAACGACACGGAGAACGGAGATTCGTCTCTATGCAGTGCGTCACGAGATATTAAACAAAATTTACACAAAATAATAATTAATTTTATGTCAACGAGATAATTAAGGAACTCTTAACTCTATTTTTAAAAGCTTTCGTTAAATAATGCGTTTTCCTTCCACTTGACATTTATTTTCTTGTGCTTAACTTATAATTTATTTCAAGGAATCACTTGAGAGACGAAAATGCCAAACGGGTGTCTTATCAATGGTCTGAAAAATACGTTTTTCTTTTATTTTTTTAATTTTTTTTTTGATCTCGTAAACGGCCACCCGCATCATCGCTGGGGCGTAATATCGAGGAGAATAGTCCGTCACAATTCTCATTATATGATTTATAAAATTGGCCGTTCCCCCTGACGATCGTCATTGCTACTGATGTCGCTCCATTACAGACGTTCTCGAGAGATCTCGTTTCGTCTCCGACCGAGAGAGAGAAAGAATCTCTCCTTTTTGTCGTTGCTTCGAACGAGCATCGTCACACGCCGAAATACGGGCTCTTCGATAAAAAAAAAATGAAAAAAATTGACCCTGCTAAATAACAATTGACATCACGATATTCGAGAAACGAAGCGTGACGCGAAGAACTGTTTTTTTAATAATCAGTGATGTAAATAATTTCAAGAATAATATTTTTTGTCATCTTTTAAAGGTTCCATCGTATTTATAATTATTACGTCCACTCTGAAAAGAGAGTTAAGATAATGCAACCATAAAATTTGGACTTGAGACAAATTTTCTTAACGATTTGCACAGAATTTCCTAATGTCAGATAATAATGTGCATAAAATTTTACAGAGATCTACTATCTAAAAATCGAGATATCAATTTTTTTAATATGTCAAAAGAATCCATGTCAAAAGTTGCAATCGAAAAGAATCAATATCTCAATGAATTCTAAATATTCCAAAGTAGCAATAAAAAAGACTCCAACAACTTATTGTAGAAATATTTTTCCCTCTTCCCAATTCTTAGTTAATTTTTTACTTGTAAATTTTTTAAATTATTTGTTAATTGATATTTTTAATTGCCTGCCTTTTTTCAATTATTTATAACTATTTTTTTTACCGACTCGTCGATTTCGCAGTGACATCAACAATTTTTGTACGAAAACTTTACACTGCTGAGAAAAATTCTTATTCACGTTTTTTTCTCGTAGATGATGACTTTTAAGAGATATTATTATTATTATTACTGTTATCATTATTATAATATATACTGCGTATTTTAAAGTTCATTCTTTTCTATAGAATAATTTGATAGAAGAATTTTTTTGCAATTTCATTCGAAAATATTGGGCATCGAAGAGGGCAAGGGGTGTCCGCCGATGAGGATGCGATCCGCTCGATCATCAATCTCGGAGCGAGAAAAAAAAAGACGTCGGGACGAGTTGAGAAAATGAAGAGAAAAAAGAAGAAAAAAAAACATATAATACACTCCAAGCGCAAAAGCACACACATCCCGAGCGCGTCGTGTGTTTCGCGGGTTGAGTTTTTGAGATTTTAATTTTTTTTTTTTATTTCTCGCGTGTTCGTAACTTTTTCTTCTTCTTCTTCTTCTTCTGGCTTCTTTCCCAGCTCGGAAAAAAATCTTTTTCCTCCGGCTTTTTTCTTCTGTTTCTCGACGTGTCGGTGGGGAACCGGTTTTTTGATTACGATACGCTCGTCCCTCACACGGTATCCTTTCGTTTCATCTCCTCCCCGTGGCTCCTCCTCGCACCGAGAGAGCTTTCCAGACTGAATTAACAGGTTCGTTAACATTTTTGCAGCCTCCCCACCCTCTCTTCTATCCCATAATTCAGACCTTTTTTTATCGGTATTATTTTATTAATATTCACCTACCGTTTGACGATTTTGTCACGGAACGAGAGAAACATACCGACTTATCGTCAATAGAATATCGTCAATATATCCGTTTTGCTTTTATTTTCATCATTTTTCTATCTCCAGACACATTTTGCTCAAAGTCGTTCGGTCAGTTCTTTGATGTCTGAGTTGTTCCATTGAAAATATAAGCAAATTACGTTATTCGTGAGAAACGATTTATTGAAAAATAAATAAACAAACTATTTTTAATAGTAAATAAAATATAATAAAATATTAATTAAGTTAAATACAATATTTTATTTTAGAGATCGACTCGATTCATGCTGCAAGGAATGTTTCTAAGATTGCACGAATGAAAAACATTTTATTGACAATATTAAATTATAAAAGCAAAAAATAGAATTCTATCGAATAGAATTAAATTCTTTTGTGCATCGCGGAAATAAAACTATGCACAGTATGCAGTAGAATGTTGTAAGGTCGCGAGCCTGTCAATTTGTCGTGAAATACCCTTTGTGCGTACGAGAAATAGTATTTTGTATAGTGTTTAAGTGTGCAATTGCAACGAGGCATCATTCCTGTCAATTTATAAAGTTTGTCTCGTCGAGGCATCTCTCCAGACGTGATAAAGCTGATAAGCTATCTGATAACAAAACAAGAATATAATTCTACACATTCTTCGCCATTTTCCTAAAAGACATTTCTCAAAGACTTTTGTTCAGAATTTTGTTTCTGTCTTGAGCAAATTTTTCGTAATAAAAACAGGTGAGCTGAAAGTTTATATATTTTTATGGAATAAATAATGACATTCTTGGATTAAGAATGCATTTTTTTGAATTATTTTCCTCGAGGATTTTCCAGATTAGATAAGGGGCAAAAAAATGGCGAAAATCGAGAAGCGTGACAGGATCGGCGCAGTATCAGTCCCGATCGATGCGTGCACGAGAAACAAAATTTAGCGATGAGTTTATTTACGAGAGTCTTGATTCTCGCAGCTTTTATTAACGTGAGTTTTGAAGAGCCAGAATTCGATATTATTCAACCTTCCTGCAATGAAGCCAGGTCTGATGGATCATACCCGGAATTCGTTTGCAAAGGAGAAGGATTTTATCGTAGGCAAGACAATTTTTCTTAATTTTACCTCCCTAAAAAAATTTGTTAAAATAAAAGAAAATAATTAATACAAAGTATTTTTTTAAGCGTTTGGTCAATTTTGTAATGTTTAAAGTTAATTAAAAAATAATCAAATACAAAATTTGTTTAATTGATGCATTTTTTTATGTTTGAATCTTTTTTTTCCAAACAGATGCTTTTGTTGTCATCCTACGAATCATGTAAGAAGTTTTGGCTGGGCGTGGGGATCCGAATTAAATAATATGACTTGTTGTGAGTTTAATAAAATGTATTACCAATGAATGACATTTATTTGTTTATTTTTACTTTTAATTAATTACCAACTTGAAAATAAATTTTTAAAAAAGTATTTTTACTCAATGCAAAGCATGCAGCCAGCAGAGAGACAAAATGACGAGAAACGAAGTATCGATTCATTGCACGGAAAACGGAAATTACGATACGCTTCAGTGTGACAACGATCTCTGCTGGTGCGTCGAGTCAACCAGCGGAAAACCAACCGAGAGAATTTATCCTCGATCCATGATGAAATTTCTCCCTTGCTGTGAGCTCTCGAACATATTTTTTTTTTAATTTTTACATAAAAATAAAAATAAAATACTTGATTTTTATAAATTGAACAAATTATTTTCATTTTATCTCTATTCAATAATTAATTATATTTTAAATATTTAAAAAGAAACAGAAATATTCTAAAAAAATACAAAAATGAATTCTACTTTTTTTAGACTTGGAAAAACCGAAAAATTTGAGATACATGTACGAAAGACAGTGCGAGAGCGCGGCCCTGGCTCGTATTAAAGTAATCCAAAAATTGGAAGCTCATGGAACAATAAGTTCCCACATCGAGAGGCCGATTTGTGATTACGACGGAAGTTACAGTTATTACAAATTCAACAAAAAGTAGTAAGTTTTTAATAAAAATTAGACTTTTTTAAAACTTTTTAATTTTTTGAATCTATCGATGACTTTATGAATAAATTGACAATATTTTTCAGCATCAATTGCATTTGGAAAGATGGCAAAAGAATCGGGGACTATGCATCGAGCGTCACCAATATTTTAACAACAAATTGTCGTGAGTACATGTATAATTATTATACCAATTACTTTAACATAAAAATAATATTTTTACTTTTATAATGAATTTTTTTTTAAATATTAGATTATGCATTTTTATAATATAATATAAAGAATGTAAGTTTCGATTTGTTTGTAAGGTTTATGCACATTATATGTATATGCAACTTTGTTCGTAAAAAAATTCCATATTAACGAGTTCGTAAATTTTTTTTGTTTTTTTTTCTCAGGCGAATCTCGATACTTTTCTGAAAAAAGAAAATAATTTTTCAATAAATGGTGCTTATTTCATTTATTGAAAAATTTTCATTTTGAGGAAAGCTCATATTGAGCTCTGCCTACCCCTGTTGCTGAAAATATCGATTTTTAACCCTATGAAACCACATCTTTTACCAAAAATACCGGTGTTATTATTTTACACTATTTCCTTTAATCACTCACACCATTTGGTTAACACAGAGAAATTTTTTACAGTGTAGATTAAGCATACCTAGTTTACTTCTATATGATAAAATTCACCATATTTTTTCTTCTCAGTGCATATAAGAATTCAAGAAAATAGAAAATAACTATACTCTTGTTCGAATTTATCAAAAAAATGTTACTTCGCGCAGATTGTGCACGCGACGGTGTCATTTTTTCGGAGATGGGCAAAGAATTCGAGATGTCCTGCAATACTGCGAATGGCAATTACGAAGAATCGCAAACGAGCAACGGAATGTTTTATTGTGTCGATAGCGATGGGTACCCGACGACGCAACTCAGCAGCGATCCGATAGCGTGCATGTAAAAAGTTTTTAATTCAGTGAATACCAAATAAATCCAATTCATCAACGACATCCTAACAAAATTTAAAAAATAAATGAGAGTGGAGATATATTTCCAAATCGCACGAGAGATCTACATTTTTTTCTATTTACATCACACGAGACGAATTTTCGTTTTAAAAAGAGTTAAAAAATAACCTTGAAAAGTGCGATCGAAGCGTCGAGATGTGATGGGAAAAGAGAGAGAGAGAGATTGCTCATTGACGAGAGATTCAATAAAAAGAAAAAGATTTTTTTAGAAATCCAATATTTTATTTAAATTTAGTAAACTTTCGTGTTTTTTCATTGACTTGATTATAATAAGTTTGACATTATTACATTTCAAAATTTGGTTTTAATTTATTTTTCAATCGAATTTTTTGAATATTTTTTATTGAGAGTCGCCAATAATAAATTTGACATTGTATTTTGTAAATTTGAATGAAATTAATGTTTTTTTTAACGAAAAATGTACAATTCTTGTAACAATTATATACGACATGTACTTTTTTTAAAAACATGGGCAAAAAAATGCATATGTTGTTTTCTGAGAGTTTTAAAACATTTCCCTCACAAAATAAAAAAAACCGCTAGTTTCACAGAAGTGCGAACAATAATACACAATGTGCGAAAGTCTGGAAAAATGTTAAAAAATAGCGAGATCGTGATAAAATGAACAAATGTTGAGGCGGACTCGTAATATTTGCAAGAGTTTCAACGATCGAAGGTAGCTTTGTTTTCAGGAACCATTCGTTTTTTTCGTCAAGTTTCTTTTGCTTCGAAAAATCTTGGTTTTTTTAAACATTAGCATGCAGTTGCCAAGGATCCGGGGGAGTGCGCAAGAATAAGTTGACAGAGGCTCGGAGCCGGGGAGGAAAATAAGGCGCGAAGGAATAAGAAAAAGGGAGAAAGACGAGAATAAAGAAAGAGATGAATAATAAGAGAGGTAAAAGGGAAAAAAATGTGTTGGAGGGGAAAGGAGGACGCGTATATAAAGTCGAGGCGTAAAACACATGTAACGACAACCCGCATTTCATATTCACGATGCGGTACGTCATGGCGGCTCCGTGTCCCCTCGAGCCTTCTCTCTCTCTCTTATTTTTCTTCTTCATACTTCTCATTTCTCCCCAACCTGCCGTCTTTACGATTTTTCTTCGTATTTCATTTTTCCACAGCGCACACTTTGTTCCTCAATTTCTCTTTTTATCGAATATGAATTTTAGTTCCCTCGTTTTTGCTTTCCGCTTGTTTTCTTCTTTCTCCCGTCGCGCGTATTCTTTCTCTTTCGCTTATTCTCGCTCCCTCCCGCTTTTATTTTTATCGGCGCGCGTATTATGGCGCTGAACCCCCTTCGACGATTTTCCGTCGCCCTGTCGCTCAAACTCTCCGAGAAAGGGGACCTTTTTACAGCAACCTCACGTACCAGACTTCCTACGAAGCGATCCTGCTCTCTTGAATACTCAAACCTCGCTTCGAGACTCTCATGAGTGCCCGTGGATTTTTTCATACAGAGACCATTCATCTCCATCAGGGACTTTTTTCTATACAGTGTGTAAGTCACACAAATTGTTACAAAAAATAATTGATGTATTAACATAATTCGTCCTCATTCGCTTTTCGTTTTGCAAAAATTTTTCGGAATATCACGCTTAATAAAGTTGATTCCGTCAATAAGAGAAAGGAAATATTCTTATAATAAGTTTACGGAGACCCAGTGTGACGCCCTTTAAAAATTCACAGAATTTTTTTTGAATTTTTTCAATTTTTAAAGCCTATTTAATCGAAAATTTTCCGTAGATAACGAAAACTGATTTTTAGATCGGTTTTTTCAATTTTTCAATACAAATTCTTGAATTGCGCCCCAAATAAGTACACGGAGAAAAATACATTTCAAAAATTTATACCAGAAATTGAAATAATACTGATATGAAGAGAAAAATTGCAGTGTAAAACTGTAATTT
>JAPYYW010003628.1:0-14135 GCA_030522545.1 Cremastinae sp. A BG-2022a | reverse complement strand
CCTAAAATTTTCAAATTTTGTTTATTACGTCACGAATAATACCCTCTAAAAATTTTATCCAAATCTCCTGTTTTTTAATTCATTGGTGAGCCACCTTAAATGACAGATGATCGTAATGGCGAAACGATTTATTTATACTAACTTGTTCTCGTTCGCGATCGGGGATATGTAAACCGGGATCACGTGACCGGGAGGCACGCTGGCAGTGACCATTTTTTTTCCTCCAATTATCGCCTGGGACTGGTGAGCGTAGACGTCCAAATTGATCGGCTGGGCGAGCTTCTGGCTCAGCAAAATCGGCATTTCTGTCAAACGGTCCAGCAGATCCTTTTTCTCGTGTCTCACGTGCATTTTAAGGGTGTAATCACCTTTTTCCATTTTGTGCACCGTATACTGAAAAAATAAATGGCATTTATGCGATTTTTTTTTGACAGTAAATATCTCAAACTTTTGATATTTAATGTTATCAATGAAATTTTTAATAAACGAGATTTTTTAAATAATGATACGACTTGAAAATATTTAAAGAAAATTTTTAATTTAATACGTATATGTACTGGGGTGGTGCAAAATAATGACTCCATTTTTAATGATGAAAAAAGATGCAATAATAAATTTCAGTCTTTTAAAAAGTTTTTTAGACGGGGCGATTTTTAATTTCTTATTTTTCATTTGAATAACATTGGAAAAAATTTCTTTTTTTCGTTCAGAATATTGTACATATACTTGTAGAAAATTAGACGCAAAAAAGATTTCGTGTAATTATTCGATGAATTGACTCTTTCTAAAGTTATTCAAGATTAAAGTTGAAATTGTATAAAAATTTATTTTTACAGGTGTGAAACTGTATAACCCCCGTAAAATATTATGAATTTTTTTTGTATAATATTTCAAGTGGTACAAAAATATACAAAATGTCAATTTTGTACATTTAAATAATTTGTATTTTTTAAATAATCGATACATTAACATAATTCTAGCGTCAGTCTCTTCATTATGAAAAAATATGAAAAAATCATCCTTAATAAAGTTGATTTCGTCAAGAGAAAGGAAATTCACATATTGAAAAAGCCAAAAAACTGATTTTTTTATTTTTTCAATTTTTCAACATGAATTCTTGCATTCCGCCTCGAATAAGTTGCATTTTCATTATCTACGGGAAATTTCCGATCGAATAAGGTCTTGAAATCGAGAAAAAAAAATTTCAAAAATTTTGCAAATTTTTTAAGGGATACAATCCCAGAATTCATACAAAACCGAAAAAAACTGAATTTTGGATCAGTTTCTTTACAACCACGAGGACCACAATAACCTACCAGCATTCACTAAAATCCTACACTGAGAACAGATTTAGTTGAAAATAATTTAATTGAAACTATATCGTCGAAACAACACTTGTTTATTTTAAATAATGAAACTTGACTTAAATAAACCAAGAATTAAGTTCAATTTGCAAAATAATATCGTTGACCGTACTGAAACAAATATTTTGTCAAATCAACCAAATTTCGTTTTCACTGTAAGAAAAGCAATGTATTCGTCGCACTAATATGAGAATTTGAAATAATGAAACTTGACTTAAATAAACCAAGAATTAAGTTCAATTTGTAAAATAATATCGTTTAACGTACTGAAACAAATATTTTGTTGAATCAACCAAATTTCAATGTAAGAAAATCAACACTGAGAATAAATTTTGATTGAATCAACCAAAATTTGATCGATTCGACAAAATTTCAGTCGATTCAAACCAATATTTTTTGAATCAACAAAATCAACAAAAATTTCAATTGATTCAACAAACATTTTTTTCTCAGTGAATGTATTCTTCGCACTAATTTGAGAATACAAGTATACCTTGGAAGGATAAGCATCGCCGCAGAATACGAGATGCTTGTTGCAATTGTAAATCATCCACATCTGCGACTCGTATTCGCTCTCGTATAGGAGATCGCTGAGGAGAGCGGCGTTCGGGGTAACCTCCGTCGTTTTCGCGACGTGGAATGTGTACGACAGTTGAAGCTCGTAGATTTGCCTAGCCGGTGGTATTACGTCGCGCTCGCCAAGGGGAGAGATTTTCGTCTCGATCGGTCGCAGCACCTGAACTGCGTTTTTCAGGGTTATGCTCGGGACGACTTCCTCGTGACGCAGCGAGCTCCGCAGCTCAAGACGATGAATACCGTCGCCCGACTGCATCGTCAGATTTCCATCCACCACGTGAATCCCATGAAACTCGATCGAGTAATCAACATTTATGTCACCGAGATTCGCCCAGTATTTCGCTATCGCCACCTCGAGAATCAGACCACCCTGAAAAAAAAACATTATTTCTCATTAATTTTCATATTTATTTACTGATTTTTACACCTTATATGTACAGCTAACTTTGTTTTTTTTTGCTATATTATACTATTTTACACTATTTTTCCTTATACTTTATATTTATTGATTTCTATTCCTTGTGTAAACCTGACTTTGCTTTTTACTGTATATTATATTATACTATTTTACACTATATTTACTTTAACTTTATATTTATTGATTTCTACTCCTTATGTAAACCTAACTTTGCTTTTTTACTATATATTATATCATACTATTTTACATTATATTTCTTTATACTTTATACTTTATATTTACTGATTTCTACTTCTTACGTAAACCTAACTTTGCTTTTTTACTATATATTATATCATACTATTTTACATTATTTCTTTATACTTTATACTTTATTTTTACTGATTTCTACTCCATAAGTAAACCTAACTTTGCTTTTTATGAAGAATTCGTAAATTTTCGCTTAATACAAATTTAATATGAGATTCTTGTGCATTTTTTTAAATGTATATTCATAGCAGTGTTCATTTCGTATAAACAGTAATTTCAAAGCCTTTTACTAAAATTTTTTTTAATTTTATTGTTTAAGCAATAAGAAATTTTGTAATTATTGTTAAAATATGCTCAATTTGCTCATTGATAGTAAAACTAAGACTTAACTAAAACTTGAAACGAATAATTGTTGAAATTGACAAAAAAAAATTTACCTGGACCGCGAATCCCTGAACGGTCTCGGACTGCGACGTGACGTTTATCATTTTGTTCAGCTCGAGAGTCTTACAGTACAATCTTGGCTTGAGTTGCATCGTGTGTATGACGAATCTACCAGTTTTCTCCTTGTCGGTGCCTTTCAGTCTTAAAACTGATTACAAAGGAAGAAAAAAAAAGTAGAAAAAATTAGATCAATCGAAAATTATAATACCATCATCGAAAATTTCTGTCATTTCCACTATTGACATTAATTTCTACAAAAATGCTTCATGACAAAATATAACTATTGACAAATTTATGGTAAAAATTTCGATAAAAAAAAATAATTGCAAAAATGAAAATTGGAAACAAAAAACGAAGAAGAAAAAGGTAGAAAAAATTAGATCAATTGAAAATTATAATACCATCATCGAAAATTTCTGTCATTTTCACTCTTGACATTAATTTCTACAAAAATGCTTCATGATAAAATATATCTATTGACAAATTTATGATAAAAATTTCGATAAAAAAAAATAATTACAAAAATGTCAATTGGAAACAAAAAATGAAGAAGAAAAAGGTAGAAAAAATTAGATCAATCGAAAATTATAATACCATCATCAAACCTTTCTGTCATTTGCACTCTTGACATTAATTTCTACAAAAATGTTTCATAATCACATATATCTACTGACAAATTTCTGATAAAAATTTCAATAAAATGAATAACTAAAAAATCGTCAATTGGAAAGAAAAAAAACGAAATTATTTAAAAAAAAAATGGAATTACCAGCCCAAGTAGCGTCGTCGGGCACGAGGATGAAGTGACGATGAATCGTGTTAGGTTTGAATAAAACCTGATTGTAATGATAGTCTGGCAAATTTGCGGTTTTTGGCAAAGTCGCAGGTTGAACGACCGTGATCGGGACCCTAAAAACGGGGCCCTTCTCGACGTTGTTGACGTCGTACGCACGAATGCTCGCGGAGTGGACGCCCTCTGAGAGTTTTGCGGCGTCGATTCGTACCGCGAATGCCCGAGGCATGTTCATCAGCTCGAAGTGCGATGGAAATTGGACCCAGGAAACGTCGCAGATCAGAGAAAGACTCAGACTAAAATCTATTTTTCTCTGGGGATCTGAAAAGAAAATGCAATTTTTCAGTTTTCTTTCAATAAAAATAAATTTACAATTAAAAATAATTAAAAATAAATCCCTAAATATTGTAATTTTTTACAGTTTTTGAGAATAAAATTAAAATATTTATCAAAAAAAAAACACTGTATCAAAAAATTACAATTTTCATAAATCTACGAGAACCAGAACGAGAGCAGCAGATATCCATTATTATTTAAATATAAAACGATCAATACTTTTAAAATTATTAATTTTGTTGTACAAGTTAAAAAACAGTGTCTATAATTTGAATTAACGAGCGACAAAGCGTCCGCTTTTTTGACACGTTTGAATTGATATTTTGCTATTCTTCATGCAACTTTGCATTATGCACTCTTTCGATTGCAATGCAATTGTTCGAAAAATAATTAGACGAAAATTCGAAAAAAATTCGTGTTTACGTATTTCATATGAAAAAAAAAATCCTCTCCAGATCTAAACGAATTTTAATTATTTCGTTATATCTATCGAAACCCCTTAAAAATAAATCTATAAAATTATATATATATATCTAAAATGTATTATTAAGTATTAATTTGTAAGTCAATTGCTCCTTTTCCGTTGTAAGATTTATGGAAAACGAAAAAAAAAATGAAATTTCGAAGAGGAACGAGAGAAAATTCGTTTTACCGGTGTTTTCAGTGTCGAGGAAAACTGGCTCGACCAAGATCGTGCAATCTTTCGGTCGGTCGATGACACCGGATCGTAAATGAACTCCCTTGGAGGCGTTTACGCCGCAGCTTATCGAGAATCTTACGTCGCGCTCGATCGACTCGCTGTACTCGGCGAGATTCTCGAAGGCTCTCTCGACCTGGAGAAGTCCACAGCCCTGGGCATAAGGGTCCAGATGGTCGATGTACATCGCTGTATTTTCCAGACCTCGCTTTATGCTGTACGGAGAATAGGGGATGTTTTTCAACTGGAGACCAGACACGAGAACAGCTGTCAAACAAAAAAAGAAATCATTATTATTATCGTTTATTATAAAAATTTTCTTCAAGCTTTCTTCAAGACACGAGAACAGCTGTCAAACAAAAAAAGAAATCATTATTATTATCGTTTATTATAAACATTTTTTTCAAGCTTGTGTACACTTATGTTTTTATACTTGGTAGACGTCCCAATAGTTGGACAGCTAAGGGTTTTCTCAATTTATTTATTTTATTTTTTTATATTCAAATGAAAAAGTCTATTTAAAATTCATGTCTAAACTATTGTCTGATATTTAAAGGTGCTGATACACTTGCGAGCGGTTCGCGAGCCGCTCGCATGTTAAAGCATAGGCGAGCCGTGCTCGCGTCGTCTGCTGGCAATGCTTAAGGTATAGGAGGCTCGCGAACCGCTCGCAAGTGTATCAGCACCTTTAGGGATCCAAAACTCACTCAATGGGTTAATTTTAAATAATATTTTTAGTAAATAAATACTTGGACGTTTGAATGTGTAGGATGTCCCAATGGTTGGACAGAGAATCGATCGAAAAAATTATGTGTGTGTGTTCTTCATAACTAAAAAAAATTCATATAAATTCAGAAAAAAAATCGTCTACATTAATTTCGAGTAATCGAATGTTAAAGTTATGTTCTTACACACAGAACGTATAGTTATATTATCTAAAAAACGATATTTCATGATTCAATTGTTCGAAAAATACGTAAAGAAAAATTCTTAAAAAATCACATTTACGTATTTTACATACGAAACAAAATATTTGTTGAATATTAATCGTCGAATGTACTTCTCCACTAAACAAATTCATATAAATTCATTTAAAAAATCGTCTACATTGATTATACACGGATTATTATCTAAAAAACGATATTTCATGATTGAATTATTCGGAAAATACGTAAAGAAAAATTCTTTAAAAAAATGCAACATATGTATTTCAAATAAAAGAATATATTCTCCAAATTCGAACGAATTTTACTCATCTCGTAACGTGTACCGAAAACACCTAAATAAAAAACGCTCGAAATCGAAAATTTTTTATAAATATTTGTCAAATAATTAGTCAAATAATTATTCAAATAATTATTCAAATAATTAATCAAATAATTAGTCAAATAATTTGTCAAATAATTAATCAAATAATTTGTCAAATAATTAATCAAGTAATTAGTCAAATAATTAATAAAATAATTAGGCAAATAATTAATAAAATAATTAGTCAAATAATTATTCAAATAATTTGTCAAATAATTTATCAAATAATTTGTCAAATAATTAGTCTAATAATTAGTCAAATAATTAGTTAAATAATTAGACAAATAATTAATCAAATAATTAGTCAAATAATTAGTCAAATAATTAGTCAAATAATTAATCAAATAATTATTCAAATAATTATTCAAATAATTTGTCAAATAATTTGTCAAATAATCAATCAAATAATTAGTCAAATAATTTGTCAAACAATTAGTCAAATAATTTGTCAAACAATTTGTCAAATAATTAGTCAAATAATTAGTCAAATCGTCGAACCGATTGCTCCGGCGACGTGGGGACTGGCCATGCTGGTCCCGTTCATGAGTTGGCTCTTCCTCAGCGTAAAATTGGGCACGCTCGTGATGGCGCCACCGGGGGCACATACGGTGATCCCGGCGCCACCGTCGATCGTCGGACCCCTTGAGGACCACGTGTACGGCATCCCGGGCAATTTTTCCCTGAGAGAATACTCGGCTAGCATCATGTCCGGGGAAACGTACGCCCCGACGCTGACGATGTTCGTCGAATTTATGTCCGGGGGCGTTCCAATCGTGCAAAGAGCCGGCCCGAGATTTCCAGCGGCGCTCACCCAGGATACGCCATACTTGTCGACGACCTCGTTCATTAGATCCATTATTCTGCTCGAATTCGTCCAATGGGCGTGCTCGCCGTAGCTCATGTTTATCACGTGGATTTTTATTTTTCGTTGCATTATCCAGATCATCGCCCGGACCAGCGACGTCCCCGTCTCCATGGGGTCGATCCTCCCGTCACCGATCGTCAACGATATTATCTGGGCACCCGGGGCGACGCCGTTCAGCTCCTTGTTCTCCGGAAAGTATGCCGCTGCTATCGACGCCACGTGCGTTCCGTGACTCGCTGAAATTATTAAAATTCATTTTATTCGTACTGGGAAAAAAATATATTTTTCGATTTATCAAATACAATTATCGTTAATAAATTGTTCAATTTTTTGATACCGATTTAGTTATTTATTTAGTTATTTAGTTGTTGGTACCGATTTTTATTAACGATCGAAACAGAAATAATCGTCAATTGAATAATAAAAACGAGAGTGCTTTTATTCACATGGGAATAAAATATTTTTCAATTTATCAAACACGATCTTCGTCAATAAATTATAATTATTCAATTTTTGTTACCAATTTAATTATTTCGCCCGAAATATAAATATATTAATGTCAATTTAATAATAAAATTGCTTTTATTTACCTAGGAACAAAATATTTCTCGATTTATCAAATAAAATTTTCGTCAATAAATTATATTTACTTAATTTCTGATACCGATTTAATTATTTCGATCGAAATAGAAATAAATAAACGTTAACTTAACTTGAAATAATAAATGATTGTTCATTTGATAAATGATTGATCGTAATTTATTTACTTAAATATATTTAATTTATTTAATTAAATTTATATTTTATTTTATTTAATTAATTAAATTAAATATATTATGATCAACCGAATACAATTATTCCATGAATGTCCAATGAAATTGTAATTTTTTGTACGAATCTTCGTAAACGAAGATGTTTACATCTTCGTGTGCCAGCTCTTTCGAATTTTTTTTTTCGAAATTTCGAAATGTAAACATTGACGATTCTTGTCCCTAAATTTTCGTATACATGTTTTTCTACGTATACTCTACGTATAAACACATTTCTGATTATCAGTTGAAATAATGTATTCTGTATCTGTCCTTTGCTGTTTCCAATATAACTATGAAAAATTCTGAATTATATTGAATAATTAAGTTGAAATAATGTATTCTGTTTCTGTCCTTTGCTGTTTCCAGTATAACTAAGAATAATTCTGAATTATATTAAATAATTAATTAATTAATTTAGTTATTAAAATATTGGAACTAATTACACATTAAAAAAAAATTTTCAGCAATAAAGGATTTTAAGTATTTTTTCGTTGGCGAATTTGCAGCAACTTTTCTTGATTGATTCAAACTTTGAAATGACTTTGTATGGGTGAAAAACGATGCCAAACTTCTAATTTTGATCTTTTATAAATGTTGAGTCTATAAAGCAAAAAAATCAAAAGTTTGACAACATTTTTCTCCCATACGAAATCTTTTGAGAGTAAAAATTTATTAAGAAAAGTTGCTGCGAATGAACTGAAGAAAAACATATTTTAAATTCAAGGTAATCCAATGACAGGTCTACTCTCTATATGATTACACACAAAAAAATGATGAAATTTTATTGAAAAATTAAATGAAGCTTCTTTAACCCCATACAAAGATCAGTGCAAAATTTCACTTAAATTAGGAAGCTCGTTACTGAGATATTTATTATACAAAATTGCAATATTTAACACTTTCTTTTATGAGAAGATACAAAAATGGCAATTTTTAACAATTAATATCTCAATGAACAGCTTCCCAATCGTCGTGAAATTTTTACACAACTTCATCGAAATATTACTGAATATAATGTATAAAAATTTCAATAATTTTCCATCATTTTTCTGTTTTAAAGCATCCTTAAACGCGAGTCGAACTTACAGCACAGACTGACGATTTCCAGGGTGTTCCCTTCGTTGTGAATGTTTATGGAGATGTTAAGTTGGTCCTCCTGGGTAAGGGGTGCATACTCGTGGGTGACCGAGTACTCGCCCAGGGTGACACCAACGTCCAGGTTTCCTTCTTCCGAAGTATCGATGCAGGCTTTCCATTCGACACCATCGTGAAAAACAACGCAGTCGTAAGCTGGCCCCGAGTCGTTGTACTTTTTCTCCGCATTCGTCAGCACTTCTATCCTCGCCTCGAGCTCTTCCTTCTCGAGTTTGTCCTGTGGACTCGTCGGTTGAGGATTCTTCGCCTCGAATTCCTTAAAAATTCCAATTTTTTAATCTCAAAATTTCATTTTTTAAATCTTAAAATTCCATTTTTTATCTCAAAATTCCATTTTTTTTATCCAAATATGTCATTTCTTATCTCAAAATTCGTCATTTTTATTCACGATTTAACGAGAATATAATTTTCATGAAAAATCACTACAATTTTTCGAAAAATTCGTTTCTCATTTTTCCAAAAAGTCACTCAATTGTACAAATTTACGAATTCGTGCGAATTCTTTATAATTTGAATTTTTTTATATTTCAACGACTGTACAGCTGATTAGAATGATGAGAATCAAGCCCTGGCAATGAAATGGTATTTTTCGTTCCTTTCGAAAGAATTCGACCCATTTTTTCCGATTCTCTCTCGTCTCCAATCCAAACTCGTCAATCGTCGATACGATCGAGATCGATTGTGCAACCGATCGAACGTTTACGATAATGCCAGACGATAAATATAGCGAATGGGGGCCAAAGACCGAAATAACGTGACCCGATTGGAAACAAAGTACGAGGAGAAAGGTGAGAGAAAAAAAAATCGAGTATCGAGAGAAAGACGAAAAAAAGGGCCAATGGACTGAATTTTGTACTTTTTTTTCGTTTTTTAAAACGAAGACAGATTCGAAGAATATTTATCTCGAGTATTAATCTTGTATGAATTATTTTTCTCTCATTTCGAATCATTTTTTTCGTTGCTGCTTCCTTCGACGATCCACATTTTTTACCTGCAATTTCCTCGTGGCTTCAGCGAGCGCCGTTTTTTGGCCGTCGTCCCAGTAACGCTTTTTCCTGTCCGCCGTTATTTTCTCCGCCAATTTGGACGGATAAATGGAGTACGGATACACGACACCAACGTGATAATCGCCGGTTGGATTCGACCATTTGAACGGAAGCTGCAATTCATTTTTCACGTTATTCATTCAATTATTTTTATTATTAAATTCGACAAATTGTGAAAAAATCATTTTTTCAATGGTGAATATTAAAAAATTGTTTTTTCAACGATTATTATGAAAAAAATGGTTTTTTTTTTCAAACTCACATCATTTAAATTGTAGGAATAAATAAATAAATTTGCTCAATAAATTTGGAGGAATAAATCCATTTTTTGACTTTATTGTTAAATGTGAAATTTATTTTTCACGTTATTCATTCAATTACTTTTATTATTAAATTCGACAAATTGTGAAAAAATCATTTTTTCAATGGTGAATATTAAAAAATTATTTTTTCAACGATTATTATGAAAAAAATGGTATTTTTTTTTTCAAACTCACATCATTTAAATTGTAGGAATAAATAAATAAATTTGCTCAATAAATTTGGAGGAATAAATCCATTTTTTGTCTTTATTGTTAAATGTGAAATTTATTTTTCACGTTATTCATTCAATTATTTTTATCATTAAATTCGACAAATTGCGAAAAAATCATTTTTTCAATGGTGAATATTAAAAAATTATTTTTTCAACGATTATTATGAAAAAAATGGTTTTTTTTTTCAAATTCACATCATTTAATAATGATGACTGCTCAATAAATTTGTAGGAATAAATCCATTTTTTGACTTTATCGTTAAATGTGAAATTTATTTTAATTCTTTTTATATTGGAATATGAAATTCATTTTTCACGTTATTCATTCAATTATTTTTATTATTAAATTCGACAAATTGTGGAAAAATTATTTTTTCAATGGTGAATATTAAAAAATTATTTTTTCAACGATGATTATCAAAAAAATGGTTTTTATTCAAATTCACATCATTTAATAATGATGACTGCTCAATAAATTTGTAGGAATAAATCCATTTTTTGACTTTATTGTTAAATGAGAAATTTACTTTAATTCTTTTTATATTGGAATATGAAATTTGAGTGACAAAAATTTATTTTTAAAAAATTATCATTATTTTGTCATTACTCTGAGCTTGCGACCGGTAACTCCGGTAATGTAGCCCTCCTCGGCCTGGACAATTGTGCTCGTGTCGACATCGCCGGCTCCGCTGCAGTCAAATCTTCCAATTATTTTCGGTTTTCCCTCTGAAGTCACCTAATGAGGAATTTCAAAAATATTAAAATAACAGATATATTTTTAAAAAATGCACGATATTGTATACGATAAATATCTAAAATACTGAAAATTACATTATGTGCATTGAATATAGAAAAATGTTTAAAAATTTTCAATTTTTTGGGAAACAATACAGGACAATGTGTAATCAATACAAAAGGTATTAAAAAAATAAATAATATATGAAAAAATATATAAATTGTACATGATAAATACTAAAAATTATCAAAATCACATTATGTGCATTGAATATAGAAAATTTTTTAAAAAATTTCAATTTTTTGAGAAACAATACAGGACAATGTGTAATCAATACAAAAGGTATACTAAAAAAACAAATAATATGTGAAAAAAAATATAAATTGTACATGATAGATACCAAAAATTATCGAAAACATATTATGTGCATTGAATATAGAAAATTTTTTTAAAAATTTCAATTTTTTGAGAAACAATATAAGATCATGTGTAATAAATACAAAAGGTACTTAAAAAAAAATGTGATAAAATAAACAAAAAAATACGAAAAATATTCCCAAAAATTTACATTACATGCAATAAACATAGAAAAATATTCTAAATTCAATTATTTTTTTAGGAATAATACAGGGCCATATGTAAGAAACACAAACGTCATTTAAAAAAAAAACAAAAAAATACGAAAAATATTCAAAAAATATACACAAAATGCAATAAATACAGAAAAATACTAAAAATTTCAATTTTTTAAAAAATTATACAGGGCCATATGTAATAAATACAAACGTCATTAAAAAAAAACAAAAGAATATGAAAAATGTTCAAAAAATATACACAAAATGCAATAAATATAGAAAAATACTCTGAATTTAAATTTTTTTTAAAGAATACTGAGCCATAAGTAATAATTACAAACATTATTAAAAAAAAAAACAAAAAAATATACATAAAATACAAAAATTACAGAAATATACTCTGAATTTCAATTTTTTTTTTAATAATACGGGGCCATATGCAATAAATACAAACATTATTGAAACAAAAAAAAGAAAAATATTCAAAAAATATGCACAAAATAAAAAAAAAGGAAAATACTCTGAATTTCAATTTTTTGTTTAGAAATAATACAGAGCCCTATGTAATAAATACAAAAGTTATAAAAAAAAATTCAAAAAATATACACAAAATGCAATAAATACAGAAAAATACCCAAAATTTCAATTTTTTAAAAAACAATACAGGGCCATATGCAATAAATACAAACGTTATTGAAAAAATATATATATATATATAAAATATTCAAAAAATATCCACAAAATGCAATAAATACAGAAAAATTCTCTGAATTTAAAATTTTTAAAAAATAATACTGAGCCATAAGTAATAATTACAAACATTATTAAAAAAAAAAACAAAAAAATATCCATAAAATACAAAAATTACAGAAAAATACTCTGAATTTCAATTTTTTTTTTAATAATACGAGGCCATATGCAATAAATACAAACATTATTGAAACAAAAAACAAAAAAAAACGAAAAATATTCAAAAAATATGCACAAAATGGAAATAAAAAAAGGACAATAACTCCGAATTTCAATACTTCGAGACATAAAATACGAAAGAGTGAAGCCGTGGCCGGGAAGGGAAGGAAGGGGGGGAAAGGGGGGAAAGGCAGAGAAGGAGAAAGTTTGATCGAAGGATATGTTGGTTAACCTGGAGGCCGGGGGCGCCGGGATCGACGCCGGAGTCGAGGATCGCGATGACGGTCCCCCTTCCGTCGTACTCGGGATACTTGATGAGAAACTGATTAACGCCGGTCTCCTTTTTCGGCAGTAAGCCCCAGACGGGAAAATTGCAGTCCACGACGTCTGCCATGTTATTTTATCGAGCGCGGAAACCTCCGACGGCCGCAATAAGTCCTGTTGTTGTCAGTGGCGAACGTAGAGAGAGAGAGAGAGAGAAAGAAAAAAAAAAGACGTAACGAAACTGACGAGAAACGCGTGAAAAAGGGACGAGAGAGAGAGAGAGAGAAAAAAAAACACAAAACGTTCTTTGTATGTACACAGCACGGAATTCGACGATTTTCGCGTATTCTCGCACTCAAATTGCTCCTCTCCGTACACTCTACTGGCTGACTGTACAACTCGTTTGTTGCCTTAAATAGGGGGGCGGAAAACGACGAGCGAGATCGTCCACGAGCGAGAGACGTGTGCGCGTCGACGAGCTCGACCGAGCGAGAGTTCCACTTGGAGCTCACAAAGCTCTTGTTTTTTATTTTTCATAGAATTCGTCTTGGCGCTCAAAAAGCTCTTGTTTTATGTTCGAGGACCAGTTTTTTTAAGGATAAGCCTAGTTAGTTAACTCCCGAGGTTTATTAAGGACCAGTTTTTTTAAGGATAAGCCTTGTTAGTTAATTCGCGCGGTTCAAGTTATGCTCCCCCATTTCGAGGACTCTCACCTATCGGTTTTGCCCTAACCGCGCGATTTGTGCGCGATTGGCGGAATCTGTGTTCTGGGATCTAGGTGGGGGAACTTAACTCAAATCTCGCGAGTTAAGGTAGTTCTATCGTTTTATCGTTTTCTTAAGGTGGTTTGGAAGAAAAACCGGAAGTCTGATTTCACTATCATAATATATGTCTTTAAAAAATTTTTTAATACTTCAAAAAGTATAGGACACATGTGCCAAAAAAAAATTATTATTTTTTTAAAGATTGTAATAAAAGTGCATTTATTATTTTTTTAAGACTTATTGCATTCAACATTTTTTAATGAGCTCTTACTTGAGCGTAATCATGATT
>JAPYYW010003627.1:0-14140 GCA_030522545.1 Cremastinae sp. A BG-2022a | reverse complement strand
TTCTAATTAGTAGAGATTAGCCAAAAGTCAATGCGCTCCGCATAATACACGCTCTATTCCGATGAATCGATTAGAGGCCTCATGTCTTTTTTAATATAGATACTCGTAGATATTATATATATTATTATTATATATTATATATTATATTATTATATTTGATATACTTTTATTTCAGGTTCGCCGTTTCCGTCGTGACGAGCCTCAAGGAAGCATTACTTTGGAAGGTTCTAAGCCAATGAGCGGTCCGAACAGAGATCCGTCTTTGAGCCTTCAGTACAATCAACGTTTTATCGACGACGGGAGGAGGACTCTCGACGGTTACGGAGGCGCTCACTTGCAGAATCGTCGCATCACGCCCCACGCTGGTATGAGTTATGAGCACAAGTTCAACAACGGCGTCTTTTTCCGTGGGGAAGGTCGCGTCCAATCGGGACCCAGTGGACGACTTGAACCGAGCGCTCATGCCGGAATAGGAATGCGGTTCCGTCGCGAAGCGCCGCTTCCCTACGAGCACGAAGAAGCCGGCGAAGAGCAGGATATCGCCGAAGAATCACTCGTCGGAGAAGCTTACTAAATCTACCTCGCACAATTTACATTTTTATAAATTATTCCACTTTTTACGAAGCTTTCTCAAAGTTCCTGTGCATTTCATAAATGTAACACCGATTCATGAGGCAATCCACTTTGTACTTTTGCCTCTGAAATCAATTATTTATTCTTCGCTATTACTGTGATGTATACTGTTTGAAATTAATCTCGGAAGATTTGATCTGCTAATGGAGAAATATTTGATGTAAAATAAATTATTCACTGAACACACGAAAAACTTTGTTTTTATTCTTTTCTTTTTTTTCATAAACCTGTGTGATGTTTTTTCCCTTCGTTTATTTTTCGCTTGTGTTCTTTTCTCAATAAAACCTTTTGTATTTCCTTAATCGCTGTCTCTTCATCGTTCACTCTCAATGGATTCTGTTGTACTACTCAACGAATACGTTCAAAATAAGACGATTTTTTTACTTTTTGTTTTTGTTTTTTCAGGTCAATTTTGTGCTAACTCAATTTACGGCTCTCGCTCTCGCCGGTATCCTGAGATCAACTCTGCATCCGTTCGTCGTGCCACCAGCCACGCGTCATGCCTTCGGTCTCGTCATCGGTCTCGGTCTCGGTTACTTCTGTTTCGGCAAGTAAGCCATTGTCCCCTTTAACTCGATCACAGACTCATTCCCTTTCGCCAAATTGACGAGCTCCTGACCAGGCGAGCCTGCGATATTATTCAATCGTTATTTAGATTTTTATTAACACTCCGCAGACAGGCGGTACACCTCGCGGGACTTCCGGCAATTTGTTACATCGCGATGCGCACCCAGGATCCGAAAGTTATGCAGAGGTATTTGTTATATATTACCCTGGAAAAATATACGTAGAAAAACATTTGATTGTGAAAAAAGTTGATGAAAAAAACATTATTTTTTTCAGACACGTCCTTACTTTGGCTCTCGCCTACCTCTCCACCATTCACTTTTATCGACAAATCTACGATTACGGATCTTACAGTCTTGACATAACGGGTATTAAAAGGAATCATTTTTTTCTTCTTCTTTGATAATAAAAAGAAAACGGTGAAATAATGATTATTTGTTTTTCATGACAGGTCCGTTGATGGTAATAACTCAAAAAGTGATCAGTCTGGCGTACAGCATTCACGATGGTCTTACCCGATGTGAGTACGATCTCACTGCTACTCAACGACACCAAGCTGTTCGGTAAGGATTCTATTTTGTAAGCCCAGTATACAAAGATAATTTCGTTCCGTTTCTATTCTTATTATTGGCATACGTTTATTTTTTTTTATCGTCTTTTTAGGATAATGCCAACGGCACTGGAGTACTTCAGTTACGTCTTCCATTTTCAAGCTCTGATGGCAGGTCCTGTCATCTTCTATCGTGATTACATGGACTTTATCCACGGTATTGGATTGCGAGGAACCAAACCGTTGCCGGTAAGATTTTTCAATTTTAACAAATATTACATACTCATATGATGTGAAATTTCAGACAATTATAAAAAAAAATATATTTGAGGGAATATTTTCATGAAGCATTTTAAATGTAATTACTTAAAAATGTTTTTAACCTTCCACAACGTAATATTAAAATATATATGAAACACTTGAGATTGAGAAGAAGAGAAGTCCAGAAGTAAAGATATTAACATTTCATTGGAAATTTCATATTCTTAATATTTTGACTTTTGAATTGTTACACGTTTCTGTTATCTTTAAAGGTTCATGCAATTTTCTAAAAAAAAACAACTTAAAAATGTTTACCTAATTATTTTATTTTTAAATGATATGTAGGAAAATATATTAATGTTGAAATTTTGCTAAAACTTTGTTAAGTGAATCCTAATTACAAATTAAGAGCAAAAGTGTATCCCATTCATCGTTATTTTTCGATTGGCAGATTTTTTACGACGACTCGTCAAAGGAGCTGAACGAAATTGTTTTGGAACCTTCATTAGCGGTAATCATCGTTAAAAAAGTGGTCGCCAGCTTGACGTGCGCCGTAATATTTGTTACGTTGATTCCATCGTATCCAATAGCAAGAGTTAAAGGTAAATTTATCGAGAGAATGGAAATAACTTTAGCGAAAAGAAACACTTGGTAAGAATGTTGATTCAATATCATTTTTTTAGATGATGACTTTCTGGAAAACACCTCGATGGTTTATAAAATCTGGTATTTGATGATCTCGACGATGGCGGTGCGTTTCAAGTATTATTATGCCTGGTTGTTTGCTGACGCGATCTGTAACAATTCGGGTCTAGGGAGAAATGGAAAAAACGCCGACGGAAGCACAAAATGGGATCTTGTGTCGAACGTCGATGTTATTCCTTTTGAGGTAAACTTTTACAATTATGCTTGTTTTTATTATTTTTACGGTTACTTTTTTAAAGAATGACGTGCCACTACGTATGTGCTACTTGATAAATATGATAAATTATAATATGTTTTGTACAGCTAATGAAATCGTGCAATTTTATCCAGAAATTTTATGAAGGAATGCTTAAGGGCGAATTGGAATGATATGAAAAATATGGTAACAATAAGTGGCTAAATTTTTGATATTATGATTCGAAAAGTATGATGAATTATGGCAAAATATTGAAAATTATTCACTAAACTGATTATAAACTTAGCTTAGATTACAAGTAACTGACAAATTCATTTTGTGTGTTTGATATACGGTTGTAATAAAAAGTTACCAATGTGAAAAGTTTTTCATACACTTTTTCATCTTAATTATTGTTTAGAAATTGTTATGTAAATGATATTACATCCAAAGGCAAAATATTTACGAAAAAAATATGAAGTCTATCACTAATTTATCATGAAAAGCTTATCTTTGTCAGGGACCATATATCCAATTCCTCCTTAAGAGTGATTTTTTTCTTTCAAAAAAATATTCATTTTTTAATATCGTATTTATTTAGTACTATTTTCGTAAATTATTGAAAACACTGAAAAGTCATTTAGTAGTTCGTATGTCAAGTGGAAAATGTTTAGTTTTTTTTTCTAAGAAATATTCAAGTGATTGTCGAACAGCCGATCACTTGAAAATCGTTAAATAAATGTCTTTTTTACAGACTTCATTGAGTCTGCGAGACAGTATTGAACGTTGGAACAAAGGGACAAATCGTTGGTTGAGAATGGTCGTTTACGAGAGAGCTGGACGTCACAGGACCATTTTCACTTACGCCCTTTCCGCCTTGTGGCACGGTTTTTACCCTGGCTACTACCTCACATTCGCGAGTGGAGCTTTCTTCACTTTTGCTTCTCGTTCCGTTCGTATACAATCCATTGTCCGTTTACATCCTCGACAGAGATTGTTGACTGTGTCTGCAAATTTTATTTTGTATTTTTTGTTCACAGGTCCGACGTCATATCAGACCGTATTTCGTAAATTCCAAACCAGCAAAGTTCTTTTATGACGTGGCGACGTTTATCACGACCCGAATAGTTTTAGCCTACATAACGTTCAGCTTCATTCTACTGGAATTTTTGCCGAGCGTGAGATTGTACCTGTGAGTTAGAATTTCAACCAAGTGTGCAGCAATAAGATAAAATAAATAATGTTGCTGCGTCGATATTTATTTCAAATCGATTATTTTCAGGCACTTGTACCTGGCTCCTCATTTGTTGGGGTTGGCTGCCATCGTTGTTTTGCCACTTCTTCCACTGGGCAGAGCAGCGAAAAGTACGTCCGGTCCCGAGATGGCGAAAAGGTCGACCGAAGCGACCAACGGCCATGCGAAAAAATCCAAGTGATTTATCCCCGAGAGTAAAGACGCGCACAACGAGAGATATCACTGAAATTTACGGTGCGAGCGTTCCATACACTAGTTACTAATAATTATATACGTTTGAAACAAAGATTTTTTACGATACAAGTTACTAATGATTATATATTATATATACATATACATCTACGTTTTAAAAGATTTTTCATGATGCAAAATGCATATTGTTTGCACAAACATATATTAACCGACGACACGAATTGAGCAGATTTGTATTTTTTCTATCAAGTTTACCGAAGATAATATTTATAAAGGCGATCTCGTGGGATCTGAACTGCGGGATCATCGTTATTTCCGATCTATCAATGATCGTAAAAATTGATGAGATTTTATCACTCGAAAACCTTATATTTTCATAGTTATCGGTACGTATCGAATGAATGAGCGAGAATCAACAATTGAAACGAATTTATCAAAAGGACGAACGTCCATACTCAGGGCTGGATTTGAAAACGATTTCCATCGTCATTAAAAATTTGAAGATAAAATAATACTTTTTGTATGTTGCAGTTTTGTTTGCAACAATAAAAGAGTTGCCACATCGTAATTGATTTTTTTAAACACCTATTGAAATCCTTCCTGTCGAACGCCAAAGCGGATATAGTGACGTTATCACCAGCGGTTCACCTTTCACGGTCAAATACAGCCGAGTTTTCAGTGTCATGCACATTTACGTATTCTGCGATTAAGGTCGTCGAGAATCAATCGTAATTATTCATCCAACGTATTTCCATGAATGACAATTTTCATTTCAAACATTTCTCGTGTCCGCAGGAAAAAATTGAGGAATTTTCGAGGTCGGTTTGGAAGGACTTTAGAAGAGTAGCGACGAGATAAATTTGTACGATTTTGCGTGAGAGAGGAAGAGACGAAAGTATCGGAACTGCAACGACAGCGCGGAAACGTCACTAATCGATCATTTGTCGTAGTTTGGTTGAGCTTTTTCTTTCTTTCTACGCGCAAGTACTATTTTTGCAAGGCAGAGCCTAATGGAATATCCACCGGGCGTAATTAGGTAAAGAGAAGCACCCGAACTGTCGGGCGATCCCGCGAAGCCTTATTTTACCTATTTCAGTGCTCTCCCTTCACGCGGGAAGTCAAAAAGACGGTGAAGTATCGTCGGTGTAGAGTTGCTACGTTTTTTCTGTCCCAGTCGGCCTACCGAGCCTTTGCTGGTCGGGTCGCTGGGGAAAAAAAACAGACAAAATGGTAAAATAAAAGTTTTGTTCGCCGTACATTTGTCGCGTTTTTATTTTTTTGTCAATTATTATTTTTCTTTCTTTCAAGGATCACAATTTCACAGTTTAGAAATGATATTTTATAGAATCACTCGGTTATTTCGGTGTGAAGTGTGACTTTTTTTGAGTTTATCTAATGGAATAACTTGGATATTTGCAGAATCTTTTTACTTTCGTAAAAATGGGGTACGGGATGATGCTTGTGACGCTAATCCTCATGTTCTGGACCTCGATGGTCAGAATGCACGAACTGCCGGTTCAGTATCCGCCCTGTTTCTTCAATCCACTGTGCACTTGCTCCAAGGCTATACCCGATCTCGGGATCGTCTCTTGCGACAATGTACTCATGGCGAGAATTCCGCAGCCCATCAATGCCTCTAAAGTTTTCATGCTCCAACTCGAGAACAATGGATTGCGCTATTTGCAGCCTCAGTTTCTCATACAAACGGGTACGTCCTCAAATTTATTCAATCATCGACTATTTTTCTTTTTCTAGCATTTGTGACAAGCGTTTAAAAGTTATGACGCTGAATCGGATATTTCTTATACGGCCGATTAGGATATATATTCGTGTCATACTCCGTTTTGCATATTCATTGGAGGATATATGAGCACTATTTTTCAAAATATGGGAATTGGGTAGATTTTTATAACGATGATGTCTCAAAGAAATATCACATTTCAAAGCTGATTTAGCATTGCTTCTTGGAATAAAATTTGTACTTTTTTTTGTTTACGAACTTTGTAGCTTATTATTACATTTCTTAATAGGTGGTTAGATATTGTTTTGTTTTTCAGAGTGGATATGGCTAAATAAGCACATATTTTCTGAGACGAATTACGACAGGATTCTGAAATAAATTTCTGATTCCACTCTCACCAAAGTTAAAATTATTTCATATTTTAATTTTGTCAGTATTGATTTTACATTTTTTTTTCAATTTTTCATCAATTATTGTTAATTCATTAATTTTTAAAAATTAATTTATGACATACTATATATAGCAATGTTATTAATAATAAAACCTTTTTTAGTCCTTTTTTCATGTAAAACGTTGCATATTATTTGAAAATGGAAAAAATACAAGTGTAATCAAATATTTTTCAGGATTAATGTCTTTTTATGTTTTCGTATTTAAAGGTTTTTGTTTTCATTTAGTCGTACATATGGAGATCCCATACGACGAAAGCTGCGTATATTAAAACAAGAATGGGGGTCGTGCGTGTTTCAGGTCTCTACAAGCTTCAGATCAAGCATAATCCGATATCGGATATCCCGGACGAGGCGTTTCTAGGGCTTGAAAGATCATTGTGGGAGCTTGAATTACCATACAATCGCCTCACGAGGGTGCCCAGCAAGTCTTTCAGACATCTTCAAAAGTTGAGACTTCTTGACTTGACAGGTACAAAGATGTTATTTCATGCCCATAACTTTTATTTTATTTTTCTTTTAGTAGACTTTTGTCTCGTATGATATAAAAAATTCCTTGAGAAGAATTTAATTTAGAAACGTCGAAAAAACCAGTTTTAGCGATTTGGATGAAAAGTTTTTTAAAGGATGTTATTTTTAATTGTACAAAAATCTAGCTTTCTAGATATCTGTTGCATCGTCGTTGCGTTTCTGTTCAAAAGATTGTAATTTTAGCAATTTTAGGGATTAAATTGTCTTAATTTGAATAAATTCAAAAGTCAAACGATATAAAATTTTGAAAATTTCGAACAAGACCTGTTCCCAAAGTTTCAAGCTGCAAATGAATATAAGGTAAAAGTCCCAATAGTTGGACAGCTAAGGGTTTTAACATCACATTGTATCTTTATTTTAAAAATATTCGAACAAAAAAGTTTACCTTAAATTCACATCTAAACTATTGTCTGATATTGGGTTAAATTTAAACAATATTTCTAGTAAATAAATACTTGGACGATTAAATATGTAGGATCTCCCAATAGTTGGATAGAAAATCGACACTGTCTCTAAGGTTGAGCGAGATTGTTCCAATAAATTAACTTTATAAAAAATAAACCTCTTTGTATATGAAAAATAATTCTTACGACTTTATTGAGAAAAAAAAATTAAAATATTAAAAATAATATAGTAAAAATAGTCCATCTATTGGGACGTTTACCTTATTTCGTGATTATTACAGGAAACCGAATATCTCATATCGCTTCGGACAGCTGGCGAGGATTGGAGAATTCTCTTCAAATATTGAAATTGGGAAAAAATGCGATCGACAAACTTCCAGCGGACGCATTCACGGGTCTGGCTTATCTCGAGGTTCTCGATCTTCGTGAGAACAGCATAAAGGAGATCGATCCTTCAGTGTTTCGGGACGGGATGGCGCACTTGACGCATCTATACCTCAACGACAATCAGTTGACGGCGATCCCGTACTCGCAGATCTCACCGTTGAAACGGATGAGAGTCCTCGATCTGAGCTACAACAGGATCGCAAAAGTAATCCAACCGCAGACCGAAGCCGATATCCGAGGTCTCCAAATTTCGTTGGATATTTTGCGTCTCGATTACAACCACATTGACAAACTCCTGCCAGGTTCTTTTCAACATTTTTACAAGGTCAACAAGACGTATCTGAGTGGAAATCCTCTGACGATGATTAATGTAAGTTTCCAAATTAAATAAATATATTTTAGTGGATGTTAAAGAGTATTGATTTGTATTCCAGGAGGGCGCTTTTCGAGACTCGAGAATTCGAGAATTGTACTTTACCGATTGCAACCTCATGGAGATTAATTCGCCTCACTTGTCCGGATTGGAATCGTCTCTCGAGTTGCTCGATATCGCTGGCAACAATCTCACCTCTTTGCCCAATAATCTCTTTCAGCAGTTTGACTTTTTGAGAACATTGATATTCAGGGAAAACAATATCAACAACTTTGCGCCGAGTAAAACAATTTTTTTTTTTTTCGTATCTCTGAGAATAAAATGTATAGATGTGTATGCTATAAAATTTATATATTATTCATCTTTTTCCAGATGAAGTTTTTACCGGTTTCCAGTATTCTTTGTACAATCTCGATCTCAGTGGCAAGAAAAATGGAGTAGTTTCGATTCAAGATTTGAGGCAAATGAGAAACCTGCGTTTCCTCTCGTTGTCGCGAATGCCGCAAGCTACACTATCGCCCGATGACTTCCTCGAGTTCGGCATCGACGTTAAGGAGCTCCATATTGTTCAAAGTAATTTAAATACCATTAAAAATCACGCCTTCACGCACGTTCGTGGAATCAAGTTTTTGGACTTTTCCGAAAATTCGATATCAACCATCGAGGAGAATGCATTTTCTGAGGTTAAAAAATATATTGTCTTTATTGAAAGATAATTTGAAATAAAATATGAAATAACATGATCGATTTAAATGAATGTAAATGTTTTTTTTTCTTTTAAGGTTGGACACTCGCTGTTGACTCTTCGCTTGTCAAACGGTCTGGCAACATCAACGAACGAGCTCCCGAGCAAATCCTTCAAATCTCTGACCAATCTGCAGCATCTGGACATGAGTAATAACAAAATAAAATCGATGCCCGACACGTCGTTCCACTTTTTGAAGAGAATAAAACGTCTTGAGCTGCAAGACAATGAAATTAATGAGATTCGGAAAGGAACGTTCCAGGTAAACTTTTTTATATTCGTTAAAATATATTTACGATTGATTTAAAATTGACAAAATTGATGAAAAATGAGAAATTTTGATTCTTTATTTTGTGAAGGAATACAAAATGTCGATTGATGAAATTTTTGTCAAATCAGGGAGACATTCACTCGACTCTGGAAGAAGTCAATATGGCTTTCAATCATTTGGATCGTATTCAAACTCACACTTTCGTCGATCTCACGTCTCTGACAAGTATAAATCTCGAGGACAACAAAATCAACAAAGTCGAGAGGCGAGCTTTCATGAACATGAATCGTCTGAAGTACATAAATCTCCGAGGCAATCGAATCAACGACATCAGCGACGAGGCTTTCCAGAATCTCCCGGACTTGGAATTCCTAGACTTGGCGTACAACAAACTGACGGAATTCGACTTCATGTCGTTTGACCAAGTCGGTACCCTCGCATCGTTCAAAGTCAACGCGAGCCACAATGAGATTCCCCGATTGTGGATAAACAGTACGACCATGACTCCTGCGACCAATTGTAAGATATTACCGAACGACATGAGTTTTTCAAATTCTTTTTTCTGTTGAGAACAGAAAAGAAGAGACGTGATATTTATTTGAATTAATTTTATAGCCTATTCTCCTATCGGGAACAACCTTCAGTCAAACATCAAAGTATTAGACATGAGTTTCAACAACATTTCCGACATAATGAGATTCTATTTCCGGCCCGTGGAATTTTCGTTGACGCATCTCTACCTCGCCCACAATGAGATCGGAAATGTGACGCAGGGAGTGTTTGGAAACATGCCGCACTTGCAATGGCTCGATTTCCGCTACAATGACATTATCGAGCTCGACTTTGATTGCTTCAGAAACACGAAGAACATTCAAGTTTTGCTACTGTCCCACAATAACTTGATGGACGTTCCTGCCGAGCCGTTCAAGTCTCTGAAGAAGCTTCGAATTCTTGATCTTTCGTGGAACAAACTGCGTGCTCTCCCGGACAACATGTTCACAGACGTCATGCTCGAGAGACTGGATCTCTCGCACAATCAGTTCATGCGATTACCCATCAAAGCCATGGCGCCGATGGCTGCTGGCTCTTTATCCATGCTCGACATGTCCTGGAATATCCTCTCCGGTATTCACACTACGGATTCCATCTCAAAACTTCACGTAAGCTTCCAAATTAAACTGTATACAAATTTGTAATTAGTCACTACGAATTATTTCACGGTCTATTTTTACCTTCCAAAGAATTTGAACTGGTTCGATCTTTCCTACAATCGTATCGTGAGGCTCGACGACTCTGTATTTTCGGAACTCCACCAACTGACTCATCTTGACCTTAGCCACAACAAACAATTGATTCTTGAGACGCATGGCAGGACGTTCAATGGACTAGAAGACTCTCTTCTGTTTCTGGGTCTTAGCAACATTTCCCTTTTGACCGTAAGCTATTGTATTTTTACAGTAATTAATTAATTTAATTAATTTTTCATCTTGAATGTAACACGTGAACGTTTTGCTGTGCGATTATCGTTTTAACAGGTACCCGAATTGCCCTTCCGTTACCTGAGAACGCTCTATCTGGCTCATAACGAATTGGCCTCAATTCCAGCGGAAATGGCTTCTAATTTGAGCTCTCTTCATCATCTCGATCTCAGCCACAACGATTTAACCGTTGTCCCACTGATTACTCACACACTTCCGGAACTGAAGACCTTCGATATCGGTTACAATCCTATTACCGCGATCACGAACACGAGCTTTCTCGGTCTGGCCGACAGTCTCGAAGAACTGGATATTCGCAGGCTCTCTTTGTCGACTTTCGAGGTTTTTCAAAATTAATAACTCAAAGTCATCATGTTCTATTCTGTTAAACGGAAAATTACGTTCCATTTACTTTTCAGGCTGGTGCACTTTGCAAGGCTTCCAAACTGAAAACTTTACTCATTACTGCGTACACCGGCGTTAAGAATTTCAATTTTCCCAATATATTGGAATACAATCATGGGTTGAAAAATATTCACATCGACGTGAGTATTTTTGAAAATAACTCTCAACTCTCAAGAATTTTTGTACTCTTTTGATCTTAGCGTATAAGTAACAAACATGAATTTTGTGAGCGTTAAATATTATAAATTTCCATCTTTAACTGTGATTCCAAAATTCTATATAAAACTTAGAAACGATACATGTTCTGGCTGGTAAGATACAAGTCATGTAATACATATTAATAATTTAATGATGACATTCGTAGATTGACAATGAAACGGATCTGGGGAAAGAGATGAAAGGAAAATTCCCGGCAAAGCTTTATAATTTCACGTTCAGCGGAAGAAACCTTCGGACATTGAATAAAGAAATCTTACACGTATGAATTGATATTTATAATTAGAGGTTCCAATTGGTTGCTTCTTCGTTCGAACGGAGCTTTGTTTGGGTTTGCAGGGAATGAGGAATCCCCATCTTCACTTTGCTCTTCACAACACGAGCGTGGCGACCGTGCCGCGAGAAATATTCACCCACGCTGATTACGTGAGAAACATCACCATCGATTTGCACGGTAATGACTTGAAAACGCTGCAGAATCCTTCGTCCGGTCACAAGCCCGGAATGCCGGACAAGAAATTTTTGCTCAGACTCAGAATGACCGGCAGTTATGTCAATTGTGACTGCGACATTGGGTAAGAGAACCATAAATATTTTTTGGAACAATAAAAAGAGCGACAAAAATATTTAAATGGATGATGATAAGAATCAATGATCGACAAACAACGTACCCCTTATAAAATGACATATCTTTGATAAACTGTTTTAGAAAAAAAAACTTGTGAAATTTATAGCAATTGAATCTGTAGAAATTTCGAAAATGAATCAACAATTTTAAAAGACTGTTCTTTAATGTTAATATCATTTTTTTGCTATAAATATATTAGATATAGATTCCAAATGGTAAAAACAGAATGATTTTTCTAATAACTCGTGAACAACCCAATTTTGAAGAATTCGTATCTAGTTATTGTTAAACGACAGAAAACATATCTAATTAAATTTTGATCAACTGCTTTTATTTAGCTTTTTTCTCATATCATTCTTCATTCTTAGAGTCGAATAAACTTTTGTTTACACAGGTGTTGAGATGAATAGCGTAAATTATTTATTCGAATAATTCCAGTACGCTTTTTTTGAACAGCAATTAAGAAAACAGTGATAATAAATGGTGCATTTTGGAAATAAATATTGCGAAAGAATGTGATTTTGAATCGTGTCTGTTCAGATGGATCGAAGTGTGGCAGAGGAAGCATCGACAGTATCAGGAAGACAGATGCACGACTTATGGCGAATACAACAATTATGAACGAGACGAGGGTGGCGAGTACAGCTGCTGGGACAACGGCTGGGACGACGATCTCCGGGAGACATTCTGCCTTAATAAAAATAACATGTCGGTCGCGAAAGCACTAAAAACGGAAATCGAGTGCGGCTGGGGCGCAGCGAGCACGATTAATCTTTCGGGATTCCTCGGGCTACTCGTAATCGCCGTACTGACAGTCAATCTCTATTGATCAAGGAACAACGATCTCGGTTTTATTTCTTTATATTTTTTCAACAATCGTTCATTGTATTCGGACACATTTTGATGACCATTCGGAGGCGGATTTTCATCTGTTCCTATATTCCCTGCGTTTATAAAAATTTTATTATTATTAAAATAAGCAGGTGCTTGCTGTCGAATGATTTTCGCGTCGTTTCTACGTACGAACGCGTGCTTTCACTTCTCCGATAGGCCCAATTTTCAAAACGCTGCAACGTCCATGTGTGTTCGGATAAACGAGAATTTATCAACAAGTTTAAAACTTCTCGTAACAATTCGGATAAACGTACTCCAAACGATTTCACGATTTATCCTGTTTTATTGATTTCGAAAAAACATTTTTTACACGATACTTCGAATCTGGTAGCATTTCTCATATTCATTACTTGCTCGAGTTTTTCTTTTCTTTTTTTTCATATTTTCCGCATTATTTATAATAATTTAATAACGAGAGTGTTAATACAATTTTGTCATTTATAATATATATATATATATATAAAATTACACTGAATAAATTTGTCGGAGAAAGTATAAGCATTGTTTCATTCTCCACGTTACAAACAACGAAAACTTACTCTCAGTAGTATAGCATGATTTTTACGAGAATCATAAAAGTCATGTGCAAAATCGGCATAACTATGAAACCAAAGATGAATACGAGACATATATAAATGAACAGCAATTGTAATCCAAAAACCGCGTATTTTACGGGAACTTGTCGGAGGTCGCTCGTATTTTTTAAACTTGTCGCTTTATCCAGCAGGAATCTCAAAATGTTCAGCAATATCTGCAATTTAAAAAAAAAATGTTTTTTTTTGAAACATTCTCGAATACGTCAAAAGTAAAATATCCATAACGATTGCTACTCGTTTAAAACGGATTTCTCTGAAATCTTAGGGTGGTTCGGAAGAAAAAACAAAAATCGAGTTTGCAATTACGATATTTTTTAAGTTTTTTTTTTAATGCTGTGAAAAGTATAGGAAATATGTGGCTGATAATGATTTATTTAAGTAATCTATTTTTACGATCGGAAGAAAAATTCATTTATTATTTTCATCATTAATTTTAATCATTTCTTATTGAGTGCTGAGCAAGAAATTTTATGACGAACTTTTATATTGAAGAATAGTGTAACGTTGAAAAATACAAGGAGAGAGTAAATATAAGGAGCAAAGTGAGACAAGCGAACGATTTAAGGGGTTTCGGTACAACTTATTTGATTACAAGATCTTCAGTAAAATATAATGCTTTTCTGCAAGGTACAACTGTCGCTCTCTAAATTTTTTTTTGCATAAAGTGACTTCAAATCGATATAA
>JAPYYW010003626.1:0-14142 GCA_030522545.1 Cremastinae sp. A BG-2022a | reverse complement strand
TACGCGTACGGCCGCTCGCGTATGTGAATAGCACGCTATCTCTCTCACACTCGCGGTCAAACGTCGACGTCGAGCGTCTGCAAAATTTACCCCGTCACAATAGTTTATTATTAAAAATATCAAAGAATTAATTGCTAGTTAATGGCTTGGAATATCGAGTAAATAATGATCAAAAATTTACTCTAAAATATATAGTTAGTTGCTCGTTGAGTTGCAACACGATCGCCTTAAAAGAGCTGTAGGTATAACAGAGAGACGATATTTATTTCAATTATTAGCAAAGTATCGACAAAGCGATTGGAAACGTTTTGCCGTTAACATCGAGGGATAATTGGAAATAATGGTATCATAGAGTCGCATTCGTAACGTAAATACGACCAGAGTTTTCGATCGTGACTCTGTCTCGTTATTCCTGGGTCCCAATTTACGAATTTGCAACCTAGGAAATTCAGTTTACGACATTAATATTTGATCGTTTGACCGGATTATACGAGAGTACTCCACGCTACCATCTTGCACACTTTCTCTAATTGAGAATCGTAACCGCACCCGCACGTCTACCCACAAATGTCAATAATAATGCATGCTTGCCAGAGCTTGCGGTTTGAACGACATTCCGGATCGATTTTGATGCTCCGAGTGCACTATCTTTCATTTCACCTCAGAGCATTTTTATTTTTATTTTTGTTACATATATACATTTTCAAATAATTCTGTACCTACTATGTACAAAAATTCATGGCGAGCCAAGCAAAAGCTCACTATTTTCCCGGAACGAGCAAAAATTTTTTCTCCCCCGCACGAAATAATGTCTCGTTGTGTCAATTTTTGTAACAAAGATAAAAATAAAAATAAAGACAATTTTTTACGAGATTTCACGTCGAATACGCATGGGACACTGAAATTTTATACGCCCTCCAGCCTCCGCTCTGACAGCTGTTCTTTGAGAAATGTCGAAATGCTGCCTCCGTGCACGCAACACCCTCTACGATTGCTCGCAAAACCGTATAGCTTTTTCGAAACGAAGCTCCTGATATTTTATTAAAACGTATAAAATTTCTTTTCAACGCAATATAATCTGACGTATACGTATATAGGGCTCTCACGGTTATGTATTCGTACTTCTGGGTTATAACGAGCTCGCTCGATCGTAAAAGCATCATTATTGCACCTACGAGGAATGGGAGACTCGACTGAGGTACCTGTTAAGCTCGAATCCAAAGACTTCACATGCATGCCCTTCATATTAAATGCAGAATTCATATATTTGTGATAACCCTATGAATACGTATATGTACGCGTTTATGTACATATATATTTACATGCATAAATACGTACGTGTTTATGTGCATATACATGTGATTCAAAAAACAAAATTTTTTTTCTTTTTTCGCGGAAACAGGTTCGAAAGTTTTATTTATACATAAAAAGAAGCCTGTACAAATTTGAGCTCTTTATAAAAATATTAACAGCGAGCGCATCGCACTTTTCGATTTTCCAGATTAACATGGGAACAGTTACGTTTTCTCCTTCAGATTTTTGTAAGTCCCTAACGATATATCAGACAAATAAGTCCAAGCACGTTTTTGTAGGAAATTGAATGCTCTATAAAAAAGTTCTCTTGTGAATTTTTCGTTAATCTTACCATTTCAAAGATATTCGAGGACAAAGTTGGAAAAATTGAAAAAATCATTATTTTTGAATCATAAATTACCAAGTAGTAAGCAGAATAAAATGGGCAATACATTTTTTTTGTAGGAAATTGACTGATATTGAAAAATAGTCTCTTGTGTTTAGTCGATTAGATGAAGCGATAAGAAGATATTCGTATCTAAAGTTCAATGTTCAATTTTCCTCAAATCTTAACATTCAACTTTACATACGAATATCTTCTTAATGATTCATCCAATCGACTAAACACAAAAGACCATTTTTCAAGATCACTTAATTTCCTACAAAAATATGTATTGCCCATTTTATTCTGCTTACTATACTCAGTGATTTATTATGCAAAAACTTTGACCTCGAATATCTTTTAAATGGTGAGATTAACGAAAAATTCACAAGAGAATTTTTTTATAGAGCATTCAATTTTCTACAAAAATGTGCTAGGACTAATTTGTCTGATATATCGTTATATAGTTACAAAAATGTGAGAGGGAAAACGTAACTGTTCCCATATGTCAATTTTGTGGAAAATCGACAAGTGAGATGCGCCTGCTATTAATATTTTTATAAAGAGCTCAAATTTGTACAGACTTCTATGTATAAATAGAACTTTTAAACCTGTTTCCGCGAAAAAAAAAAATTATTTTTGATTTACCCTAATGTGCATACATATATGTGTTTGCGTATGTATTTGAATATGTGAATATGCTAATATATATACATATATGTATATATATTTGAATGAGTGAATATATGAACGACAATGGGACGCTCGATTCCAGCTTTCATGACAACTTGACACCACAAATCTCATTCACCAGCTCGAGGACGCACGTGGGTGACTCGTTTCGTCCCACTCCAAAAATACGCAGCACGCGATTCTATCTGATAAATTTTATTGGCAGTGACATATACGCGGCCAATTTTGTTCTCGAGTATGACATGGAATTTGTGAAGTTGAAAAATTGCCTCGAATTGACATTTCGCAAAAGCTGCAAAAATTTAGTATATGAACATGGAATAAAAATTGTAGCTCTTGTGCTCTTTTGTTCCTCATATGCGCTAGAAACATATAAAAATTGAAAATATATAAGTAGAAATTTATTTAAACGAACTTTTGTTTTTTTTAATGTTTAAAAAACGTAAGATGTTTCGTCTACTTCAGAATATATTGAATAATTTGAATATATTTTAGCCTATTATAATCGTGAGTATCAGCAAGTAGGTTAAGATCAAAATTTCGTTATGGACAGACGCAAAAGAAAAATAACATAAATGCTTTTAAGTAGTGCTTTTCATGTAACAAATTTTTATAGAAGAAAACAAAGAAGAGAAAAGTATTTTATATCGAGTAGAGTAAAAAAAGTGTTTTAAGAACGTGAAAATGGAGCTTTATAAAAAAAAAGGAAAGGGGATAAGGTTTTTTCATTTCAACATTCCGATTTATTAGATTATGAGGTTATTTTAATCCGGTAGATTCCTGTTAAGTCGAGTTAAATGCAAAAAAAATAGGGGTTGAGAAACTAAAAACAGATTGCTCGGCATTTTCATCCACCGGCCGTTTCCAGCACGCGAATAAATTTACCGTGGGACGTTGGAGAGCGAAAAGAAAGAAAAAGGAAATTTCTAGTGTCATTTTCGCAGCCATCTTTTTCCGAGTGACCTGCAAGGATCCTCGGGAAAATTAAAACAGTCATTTTGCCACGGCGAGAAATAAATAAGGGCGAAAAAAAGTGAAAAAAAATGAAACGCGTGTGCAGGAGGCTTTTGTGACTGTATATTAAGTTTCTATACTCGTTGCTCATGACGCTTATTGTTCTGAAATTCTCTCACTTTGTCATAGACTCGACTAGGAATGAGAAAAGAACGAAAACTCGCTTTTGAGTTTCAGTTAATTGAAATTAGAGGTATAATTGCGAGTTGTTCGAGCCAGAGGAAAACTGAAAAAAAATTGAGGTAGTTCGATCATTGAGACAAATCCAACTTTGATGAACGAAAAGTTTATTTCATGCAGACGAATACTTGATTAATCCATTCTCACAATTTTATCAACATTCCCTCTTTCGTTTTTTGATGAAAAATTGAAATACAAATTAATGAAAAAGTCAAGCTTTTTCTATAGTTTATAAGGTATGTGTCCCAAAAGTTTAAGGCTCACTATAAACGTTGTATATATATTATTTATGTTTGTACGTTATGTATAAATGTTATATATGTTATACTAATTATGGCTTACAAAGAATATGACATAGTCACAGAAATGTAAAAATGTTGCTAGGAGAATGAGCTTTCAAAACGTTTTGAAAAAATTATATATTATAAAAGTTATATATTTTTACTAATGTATGATTTTTAAAAGTATTTTTTTATATAATTTTTTGTTAATATATTTTATTAAAAATGTATTTCTCACAATGAGAAATAATTTGTCAAAATTATGAGTTTCCTAATCATTGTAAAATGTACACAGGACGTTATTTAAATATTATTTAATAATACGTAAATAATAATAAAAATTATATAATTTTCAATTCAGGACACAGCAATCTTAAATTTCCATACACCGAAAAAAAAAAATTCGGAATATTAGACGCCAAAGTTTTGTTTTCTGCCTCTCCCAAAACTTTTCCGGTAATTATGTAAAATGATAGGAACGACGTGAAAAATCCAATACTTTTATCTCATCTTCGGCACACCTGATCGCGTTCTGAAGTTTGAGAAATCAGGCCATAATGAATTTTTCATCCTCAAGTCTCGATATTGATGTCTCTCTTTTTCTCTCTCTCTCTTTCGCCAATTTTTCTCGAACGCGTTTAATCACGAAGGATTTCTTTGCCAAAAGTGAAGAATAATCGTCTTCAAGAAAAGTAATAATTCTCGTGACCGGGCTAATTTATTTTCATCCCCGAGTTAATTTCTCGCGTGGGAACAAAATTTAATAAAAAAAAATTGGTCGAAAAAAAAAATTGTGTACGAACGTCAGGCTCTCATTTTGTTCATTTCCCCAAAAGAATCAAGATATTGCCACGTGTACACGAGGACAATGAGAGAAGAGAAGAAAAAGGGACCTTGAGTTTCAACAATTTTCTGAATGCCCGGGAAAATCTGCTGGATTTCTCATGTTGGTGGCAACCTCTTCCTCTCACCCTTGACGAGCAATGGAGAATGGAAAGGTTTCGTGTGGCTGCTGGCTCGGTGAGATTACGACTTCTTCGTCCCTCCGCGGTAATTACGAATCTCTCGACCCCTCGCCCCTCCTCGCCAAACTTCACTCTTTCATACCTCGTTCCAAGTATCAGAAACCAACGATAAAAACCGTGCTTGCATTTCTTCAAATTTAATTCAATAACCAACGATTACTTTTGCGGAGAGCGGTTGCCGCGTACATTTTAATTAACAATTTCAATCTTAATCAACAACTTGTTTTTTTTCTTTTAAGGGTGTTTTACCCTAATTCTAAAAACCGTTAGATTTTAATGAAATTTTGGTAATATTCGCTTGAGAAAAATATATACGAAGTTTCGTAATATTTATAATAGAGAATAAATGTATTTTAAATAAAAATTGCAGCCACTACAGAGAGAATTTATTTTTGAAATGATGAAGAAATTAGAAATTGTTTTTGCGAATACAAGTATTAAGTAATTGAATAATAATCATTTATCTATTTCAAAATGAAAAATGTATGTATAAAAATTTTACAATTGTTATTGTCAAAAATTGACATTTGGTTTTTAGGCCAAGTTGGAAATTTTCAGTCTCTTAAATAAAGATTACCACATGACAATTGTGAGCATTTTTTGTCAACAATTTATATATTTTTCGCAATTTAAAAAATTTAAAAAAAAATTTAGTGAAACATTTTGCAATTACAAACTGTAAAATGTTTACTCTATTTTAAGAAAAGACATTTCAAAAATTTATTAAATTTTCATATTTCCAAAAATATTGCCTTAACATGTTTTAAATACCATTATGAGGCCTCCTAAACGCACGCTTCACGTGCGCTAACTGTTAGGTATTCTTTTCTCTTTTCAATAAATGATTACGAAACATTTTAATTCTAATTTATTTATTTAATAAACTATTCAAAATTATTCGTAACGAATAAATTCATATCAATAAGTCGACTAAAGTAGAAATCTCATATATAACTTTTACTTTCAAGTACAAAGTAACTGTTTTTGAAACTGTATTCCTTCTAAATGTTTCACATTACAATAAACTGATATTTTTCCTCCAGGTGTTATTTTTTCCTTAATGATTATCACGTGTTCTGTTTATTGAAGCTTATTTTCCTCTTCGATTGATTGGGCAATTTTTATGTTAACTTTCTTATCGATGTATTATAATAGTGTCATTGACGCATTAAGTCGAATTTTTTTCCCGTTCGTACACAATTGAAAATCAATTTTAATGTTTCCTAGAATTTATATTAAAAGTAAAAATTATATAACTTTATCGTGTTCGAATGTGAATTCAACTTAAATCTAATTCTACAATTAAAAAAAAATTAATCTGTAGTACGATTATATCAGCGATCATTTTTATATTTCATATTATTATCTATTTTTAGTTTAATATTCCAGTAATTATTCCTATTTTTAGTTTAATATTCCAAAAATCGTTTTAAGAAAACAAACTACTTTTAAGTAATAGATGTCAATATTTTTATTGTATAAAAACAAATTTTCTACTTTGTTAAATAAAATTCATGATTTTTATTGTATTTTAAATGATTACTAATTTACAGAATACAAGTTGGGCTACCACTTACTTTAAAAAAAAAGTTTTCAAAGATCAACTGCTTCTCGTATCGATAGCTACATTTTATTGTATTTTTCTCTGCTACTTTCAGTCATCAGTTGCGTTTTTCTTCGATTTCTGACATTTTGATGTTTGACATTTCAAACTGACAGATATATAATAATTTGAGCCACCAATTTCAACTCGCGTCACCGCGAGCTCAATCGCGGAAAAGCGGTGACAAAACAACCAAGTTCACATATCACCCATCTACTTTATATAAGAGGATTCGTATTTTCAGTATTAAGTATACAGAGCATGTAAAAAATATAGCCAATTCTTACCATTTTGAAAATGAAAAAAATAGTATTAAATTAAAATATTAATAAATGTGTAATGAATAAAAAAAATAACTATTGAAGACTTAAAAAAATATATTTTTATATATTTTCGTTTTAAAATGAAATAAATGTTGAAGTTTTTGTATTCTATTTTCCCCATGAAAAAAAGTTTTAATATTGACCTACCGGTTTGATGAAGATTATTTCAAGGAATTCTTTTGTAAAGGTAGCTAAAAATGACCAAAGAGAATCGCTACTGACTGCCCTCGATGCCGAAAATTAGTAACTGATTAAATTCATGATAGTTCGACATATAAATAGTCACGATGGCCTGCATCAAAGGAAGGCCTTCTAGATCGATGAATAATCTGAATGTTAACAAGTGTTCATTTTCATTCGTGCAAGAGAATAAATCATCATCGAATACATTACCTGGCCTTCGACAATCCTCAAGATCCATATTTTAAAAAATATATATAAATTATCAAAATTGTACAACATGCAGCTTAATTTTCTTGTTTTCTGAGATAAATAGCTTATTTTTCGATAAGAATGCAGATATTACTTGAAAAATATGTTTATTCTGAAGTTGGTGAACAAACGTAGATCATTTGTGAAAAAATTTGAAATAAGTTCTAAACTTCGTAACCTTCATAAACTTCATAGATCTTCGTAGATTAGATATAAAAAGTTTCGAAAGAGTTCAAAATTTCGTAAAATTCGTAAAGGGTTAAAATATTCTCGAATTCGACAGAAGCGTGTTTCAACGCAGTTAATTTATTTGGAATCAGCTTTCGTATGTGTCTGGTCATCGTAATATAAAAAAATGATCATTTCGAAAATTATACCTAAGAAATTTTCCACCTCTGGTTAAATGTTCATGCTAAAGACATCCTCTTACATTTAGTATATTCAAAGCTGGTCTTCTTCATAATTTCTCGACTGAGCTTTAACGCGAAACTAGTGCGGATAATCTTTTCAATGAATCTTTTTTGTTCCTTACTCAGAGCCTCTTTTTCCACAAGAAAAAAGCTCAAACCTTTGAGAGACTGTCAACAACGAAAAAAAAAATAAAAAGTTTTTCCATTATGAAAGAAACTCTCGTAAACATGTATAAACTTTCTTTAAAGTGGCACAAGAAAATATGAGGATTCGAAAGCTTATTTTTCTTTTTCACAGTTTTTTTCTGTACAATTTCTAAATTTCACAGCGATTTATTAATACTGAAAAATCTTTTCAGTTTTACATATTGTAGAAATGTCTTTACGTTTTTGTACAAAATGAAAATTAAAAAAAAATTACTTTCAAAAGTGCACCGTTAATATAGTAGTCTTAAAATAAAGAATTGCTAACTTTGGAAAAATATTTTGCTGCTTTTTAGAGAAAAGTGAATTTACGATCCTACTCCTTTTAGCCTCGTGGGATAAGAAATCTGCCTTCATCGATATTTTTTGTTTCGTAAGTATAATCGAGGCATAAAATTTTTTCTCCGTATGGCTTTATTCCCTGATGTCAAGTCACTTTTTCCACTTACTCCAATTACTCTAATTAGCTAAAATAAAATATTCATTTTTTCAGTAAAACGTATATGGTTGTCAATATGTTATATCGAAGATTGTTCAAGTGTAATAACATTCATCGTAAAATTTTTAAAAAATTTGCATTCGATTTTGGACAAATCATTAAAATTTTATTGAAAGCTGTGTTGACATTGGTTTTTATTAAAAAATGGGGTAATCATAAATCATCGAAAAAAAGTATAATATTGAGTGTCGAAATAGCTAGACAAAAGTATAGAGCAGTTATCATAAATTATCGACAATATATATGTATAATATTCAATATTTACTATCGAAACAGCTGTAAGACGATCGCGTTTTTAACTTTATCGCGGAGTGTGTATTTTGAATATAAGGTAAACGTCCCAACACTTGAACAATTTTTGCTATATTTTATTTTTAATATTTGAATTGTTTTTTTTCTCAATAAAATCATATGGATTATTTTTCATATACCATGAATTTTATTTTTCATAACGTTAATTTATTGGAACAAACTCGCTCAATCTTAGAGACAGGGTCGATTTTCTGTCCAACTATTGGAATATTCTACATATTCAATAGTTCAAGTATTTATTTACTAGAAATATTATCTAAAATTAACACATAAAATGAATTTTGGATCACGAAAATATCAGACAATAATTTAGATGTGAATTTGAAGCAGATTTTTTTGTTTGAATATTTTTTAAATAAAGATAAAGTGTGAAAACCTTTAGCTGTCCAACTGTTGGGACGTTTGCCTTATCCAGTAAAAGGAAAACAATAAAATATTATTTAAAGCTGCGATGATGTTGATTTTTATTTGAAAATAACGCGCAATTATAAATGTATTTAAAATAAAGCAAATGTATTATTGACTAACATCGAAATAGCTCTGTGATGCTGTTAACGTTATTACGGGGTGCAACGCCGGAAAATATTTTATCATATAGGGAGAACGTCGATGGAGCGAGTCGATGTAGGTTTGACATTGATTTGAGGCGAAGAAACGAGTAATGTCAGAAATAATTGAAGTCCAAAGGGGTCGATAATTTGTAGCGACGTCGCGAGGTACGACGTAAATTTGACGTGTCAGACACATATTTTCTTCTGTCCGATACGAAACATTGCGGCGGGTCACGCGTGTGTATCGAAGCTCGTTATCGCGTCATGATCACAGAAAATGCTAATTTTTAACACACGGCGACCGGAAGCGAGATGAACATTTCAAAATGGAAAATTCATTCCTGCGTAAGGAATAAAAAAACTCGTCGTTAATGCACGATACCGCGTGGACGAGAATGAGAAGAAAATGGGAAACCCCGTGTCTGTCGAGCTCCCGGGTGATTTTTTTCATGCGCTGCTGTACTTCTCTTCCTCCTCGGAGAGACGGAAAATAATTCGTCTTGACCGGAAATAAGGTGAACGTCGCTTTGGCTTCGATGAAAAGACTTGACGCAGGAAAAATGAGAATCGACGCGTGGAAAAATAATGAAGCCTCTGCGCTTCTAAACAGAAGCGAATAATAATAAGAGGAAAAAAATGCGTGTAAAACGGGATTTTATTTGGAATCGAAATATAATGCGAATTCGAAGAAAAAGAAAAATTATATGGTGTTTTTTTTCTTTTGTCGTAATGTATTTTACTTCGAATTCACAGCAATCAACTATGCACATTTCGTGAAATGCATCTTTGACGATTAAATCAAATTAAAGTTTTGAGTATTTATATAACTCTATAAGAAATCATTTATTTTAACAAAAACTCGTTATTTAAATAAAATAATTGTTTCTCTGAAATGTAATAGTGAAAAATAAAAAGTAACATATTAAAAAGAAGGAAAATTAAAAAAAGAAGCTGAGAATAAAGTGAAAATTCAAATATATTTTTTAAGAATTAGAAACATGCAAACGAGAAAAATATAAATAAAAATTTTCAATAAAATACATGGTTTAAATATATAATATTTTTTTCTTTTTCGTCTTTTTATAATATTGCAATAAAATAATATTATTCGTGGCAAAACTTTTGTCAATATCATTTTGTACGAAAAGACAAAAACAAAAAAACTTTATTTGCATTACCATAGTTTTATTACCATTGTATATTACCATAGTTATCTGATAGATTGATAATAAATATTGCATACAATTAATCATAAAATTCAAAAGTAACCTTTTTGTTCAAGTTATCGAAAAAAAAGTTAAAATTTGTATTTCGACTCGTATTTCTCAATTCTGCTTATTTCGCTTAATAATGAGAATTCATTCAAAAAAAAAAAGAAATGAAAAATTCATACCAAATAAATTCATAAAAATTCATGAAAATTGTTCGGAATAAAGATTTCCCCGATGATCGAAGTCTCGACCAGAATGAAAGAAATGATAACACTGTGTCATATAGAATAATACTAGACTAGTTCATTCAAATTAATTTTCGTTTAATTAGTCATTAGTGCACTGCGAGAGCATTAAAATTGTTTAGTTTGAATATAAAAATTATTCGATTCCGGAATTTTTTAGAATTTCAGTTGATTAAATTTTCACTCACTGAGAATGAACAGTGTATGCACAGAAAAAAAACTGAGAGTAAATAGAAAAGGGAATAAAAAGTAGAGCAAAATGAACTAGCTATACTATTCGACCCTTGTGTTTTGTATATTTGTTTACATCGCATATATGAAACATTTTTATTTGTTCAACTCACTATACCTTTTTACTGGAATATTCATATTTTTTGAAAAAAGCTTCGTTCACGATGAATATTTTATATCATCCGTCAAAAAAGTTTTTAAAACGAAAGATTACCAGATTTTCTGCAAATGTATTTTTCAGGATAAGTGAACTGTATTAAAAAAATGTTAAAATTTTAAGATCAGTTTTTAATTTTAAATATAATTAAATTCCAAAGCGAGATTTACCATTATTGTCTATTATAAAATTTACAAGTTTTTCTTGCGTATCGTTAAAAACAATGAGATTTTTTAGAAATTTTTTAATGCTAATATAGCAATGTATACTTTTTATTAATAGCTATGTCAATACATTTCACAAAATTGTTTTCATGTTCAGATCAAACAAATTTTTGTAATAAAAACTTTTTCTTAGTGAAATGTTTAAACAAATAAATATTTCTAAATAGTTGGCCACGAATTTCCATATGTTCGAATTGCCAATTGGAATTTGTAATATTTCCGGAAAAAGGCAGAATCTTAATTGTACGAATTGAATGTTAAGTACATGTTTTCTTGCTGGGATTGTACAAGCAATATTTTTTCAAATATGGGAACTATATACAGAAAGTTGTGGGATGTGTTGACACCGAGTGCATTAAAAAATACGTGTCAAATTTAAAAGTTCAAGAGTTTTATCAAACGTCGAAAGCTGGTGAGATTTAGCAGTGTATCTCATGAAAAATTCGTAAATTTTTCCTGAATATGCAGGTTAAAAAAGCAAGATTTCAGTTTTGTATTTTATATCTTACATTTTTATTAAAAAAAAATAACATTATTGTAGTATACATTTTTACAGATAATATATTTAAATTGTTTGACTAAAAATAAAATATTTGTATTAATGATTTGTTTTGTCTATAAAAAATATTAAAACTGTTAAAAAAATATGCTCAAGTTATCAATTGGTCTCTATAGCTAAGACACTATAAAATCGCAACTTTTTGATAAAAAAGCATAGTCTAATTTGTGCGAAATGAACGTCATCAAGAATTTACCTTTTGCCGGAATTATATGATCTTTATACACAGCCTAGATGCGGTTTTCGGAAATATCAGCAGCTGCGGGAATGGAAAGGCCAGATTAAAGGGATTTAATAAACACGCGTGGTACGTAAATTTCGGTTAAACTGGATTAAAGTGGATAAGGACGAATTTTACACGGTATGATCTTCCTTGGGGAGATGTATCAAGAATGACAAACGATGCAACTCTCTGGTTAATGCTGAAGAGGCGCTTATAATTTTGCGTACTTACGAGCTGAAACAATTTACCGTTTCATCTAAATTTTTAATTAAATGTACCTTGCATTTTCTTTGCTAGCAATGAGATTAATTTTTTCTCGTAATCTCTCTGATAAATTCGAATGGGCACATTTTTATCTTCCTTAATTTTAATTTTAATTGCATTTTTTATTTTGCGTATACAAGAAAGGACACTTTGCAATTCGTATGCTAAAAAATATCGAGGGCTTTTGCGTTGTATTTCTTTTTAAAAAATTTTATATTTACGGTATTGTAATTAAATAATAAAATTAAACAGTATCAAACAAAATAAAATTTTGACATATTTAAAAAATATACATTAATTTCATGAAATTGTTTCATATTTAATTCAATTTACAAATTTATAATCGAATAGAATGGAAATTTTTAATTAAATAAAAATCGAGTGGAATTTATATACAACAAATACAGAAAATGAATAAAATATAAATTTAAATTGTGTTTGTATCGTATTTAAATATATAGTTGATTGAAAAAGGAAAAGAGAAAAAAATTTGAAAAAAAGGATTTTCATTCGGAGCCATTCCAGATTTTTTAAACGAACGGTTCATCAATTATCCATGTCAGAAATGTATTCGCAGAAATCACTCATTCGTAAGAGATAAAGCAGCGAGAAAAGCGGGCGGGAAAGCATTCGAAAGAGATTTACGGTCGTGACGAGAGGAGACGCGACAGGTTGGCGATTGGGATGACAAAACTTTTTTGCGATCGAGACAACGTAGAAATTAATTTAAAAAAATGAAAAACAAAAAAAGGTGTAAAAGGTATACGTCTCAAAATTGAACGTCACTTGGGGCAGAGCGTCAACATTCGCGGAGCAGAGAAAGAAATTCCGAGGCGCTCACCTGTTGCTGCGTGCCGAGGACCAGGACGAACTGACGGTTGTTGCCTCGGGCACTCGAGATGAAAAAGGATGAACCCCGCGAGAGTGGTAAGCGCAGATTTTGCCCTCTCCCCTCAACTAACCGGCGTTCACTCTTTACAATTTTTCCAAATTCACCCAGCAACGATCAGATATGAGTTTCTTTTCCAATTCCGCGACGACGACAGATTTCCCTTGCCAATATCCGATACGAAGAAAGAAGATTTTTTTTTTCACTTCCGTTTTTTGATAATATATGTAATATATTGTATATTTTTTTAAATATTTTTTCAAATTGGCTCGCTTTTCGTTCTTTTTTTTTAGGCGTCACTCGATTCTCGAGTCTTGGACCGGTCTCGCGGAGTCTTCTACTCAGGAATGACGCTGAGGGCGCCGTGTACCGGCTTCTATATACAGAAAGAGAGAGAAACGCCCGGGGGTTGATTTCACCCTCTCGCTCGCCCTCCCGCATCGCTCTTTCTCTCTCGCACAGTTTATTCCTATCTCTCTCTCTCTCTCTCTCTCTCTCGATCTCTCTCCCGTTGCCGCTACCCACGAAACTATATACAAAATCAGCCCCCGACGCAGAACACTATGATACAAGAATTCGACGCATGACGCTTCATCTCGCGAGCCAGCCCCCCGACCAATTGCAAAATTTTCTCACCGACGACACGATTTGAACAAACTTTGTCATCCTCGCGACGCGCTCGTTCTGTCACACTTTTTATTTCAATTTCTACATTAATTACGAGTTACCGTTATTGTTTTTTTTTATTTCGCAATTATACAATTTTACCCTGGTATTTGTAATTTTCTTTACTTTTTCTTACTAAAGTTCGAATGTACATTTTCGAAAAGTATAGGGATTAAGGTGATATGATCATGGCAGTAAAACGACAAATTTTCGACTCAGTTTTTCTCATGGACAAAGTGGTTTGCGAGTAAAAGTTCATTAAGAAAAGTTG
>JAPYYW010003625.1:0-14146 GCA_030522545.1 Cremastinae sp. A BG-2022a | reverse complement strand
AAGACAATATCTTATAAAAATAAAAACCCGGGACTTTGCCTTTAGTTTACACGGGGAAAAAAACTTGATACGGCCCTTAGCGCAAGTACCTCCTTAAGGTAGTACAACCGAGACGGTCTATTCAAAAATTTGTCCTTATGTGTTGATGTAAAATCATCAGTTGAAACTTTTTGAGACAATTTATTCAAAAATTGTATAGATCTTCGTTAGCATTGTGTTAATGTGTTTGCAAAATTTAAAAAGGCTCAACCATGTAGTTATTTAGATATTAATTTTTTTTAATTGCTATTTTTAACATGGGCTCTTATGGTAGATTCGAAATATCAACGACTTTCAATATATAATATGTCGATTTCTAGATAGTGAAGCTTTGTCAAATTTGACACATGTTTTCATATGACATTAAAGAAGACCTGTGCAAATTTTTAAGAAAATCTGTTCCAACACGGTTTTGCGGTTGTACTACCCTAAGGTGGTTAGGACGTGAAATCGTTTTCGTTAGAATTTGATAAAAATTTGTATAGACGTTCTTTGACACAATGTGCACGTGTACACCAAATTTTATAACGTTTTACCGAAGTCGAGATATTTATTGGCAAAAAGATCAAAAACCATATAGTAGAGAAATAAATTGAGATAAAAACTTTTGATTTGATTGTACCGATAAAAGTACCTTAAAATGAACACCGTTGAATATTTCAGGTGATGCACACGGTTCAGCAGAGCATGGCGAGAACCGAGCTCGACGCGAGTTACTTAACTTCACGAATCCTAGTCATGCCTTATCCGGCGGATGGAATCGAGTCGGCCTACCGTTCGAATCACGTCGAGGACGTCCGTGCTTATCTCCAAACGAGACACCCACCTCCTGCAAAAATTCAGCTCTACAATCTGTCACGAGGACGGCCAAACGTCACGAGACTTCCTGGCAAACACATCGATTGCACCTTCGCCTACGCCTCGCCGGACTCGAACGCCCCTCTTCTATCCGCTCTGTATCAAATTTGTCAGGACATTTATCGATATCTCGATGCTGACTTCAACCACATCGTAGTTCTCTACTGCGTCGTGAGTTTCATTTAATTAAAACACATTACACTAGCCTTATAAATGAATAAGGTCCATTTTCCCTTCCTTTAAACAGGAATTTAAGGATGTATGCCCAGTCAATTCTGCAGTAAATCTATTCGTTTTTTTTAAAGTAGTCTTTTATGCATAAATAATAATGGCATTACATTTTTTTGTTCAAATAGTGATATAAGGAATAAGAATAGTATAGATATGAAATTTCTACAGTGTGAAATGGAATTAAGACCTGATTTGTCTACTCGAGACAGAGACATTTTTGGCAGCCAGCCAATCACAACTAATGCGATTTGAAAGTCCCTGAAAAGGAGAAAATTCAATCAATAATATTTCCGTAAACACATCGGCAACGATTGTATTTTTTCATGCAATGATCGAGGATAATATGTATAGTTATAGAAAATACATTTTCTTTATATCTATTATACATAGAAAACACCAATTCGTTAACCCGATCACTTTATCGTGGGTCGCTGGAGACCCGATCAATTTTTCTTTCATCTCCGTTTTCAGAATCCAATAATTAATATAAGAATATTAATATATATAATATAATATAAAAATATTAATATTAATATTCTTATATTAATATTTATATTCTGATATTCATTATTGGATTCTGAGAACGGAGATAAAAGAAAAATATAATATATGTATAAGAATATAAATATAAGAATATTAATATAGAAAAATATAAATATAAGAATATTAATATTAATATTAGAGTATTAATATAAATAAATGCTGAATTTGATTGTTCCAGGACGGATGTCACTCGAGCGCGACGGTAGCGTGCGCCCTGATGCTGTACGCGAGCGCCCTGACGACGCCAGAGGAGGCGATAGCGCTGTTCACGACGCGTCGTTGCCAGCCACCGCAGTTGCAGCCGTCGGAGTTGCGCTGCGTGAACTACATGAGCGTGATTAATTCGGGGGTCCATCCGCACATGAAGCCATTGGTCCTGCGGTCGCTGGTGTTGCAGCCGATTCCGTTGTTCACTCGTGCCCGGGACGGATGTCGGCCTTACGTCGAGATTTACAGCAACGGGGCTCTCGTCTTCTCGACGAAGCGTCCGGACTACGAGGAGATGCGACTGTACGACATGATGGAGGGAAAAGCCTGCCTGGTCCTCGGAGACGCGACGGTTCGCGGGGACGTGACGATCGTCGTTTGCCACGCGCGACAGCAGCTCGGTCGGGTTATAGGAATTAAAATAGCCTCGGTCCACTTCCACACGGGTTACGTGCCCCTGGCCGAGAACGCTCTTTCTTTTGAGAAGAACGACCTCGACGACGTACCGGAGATCGGTGGCTCGTTCAAGTTCGTCCTGAACGTCATGATTGCCGAGGAGAATCCGAAGATATCGAGGATTCCGGCCCCCTGGGAAGTCGAGGCTAATCACACCCTCGTCCCCGATCCTCTGTTCGGATCGACCCTCGAGATGGAGGAGACTCTCGACAATTTTCGGACCGTTCCCAGGAACTCGGTGCCGGAGACCAGGCTCGACAGCGCCGAGGAGACGCCCAGTCTGCACGAGGAAGTCCCGCTTCGGGAGGACGCCCAGGAACAGGAAGAGGAGGAGGAGGAGGAGGAGGAGGAAGTACCCGATAGCCAACAGTTCGCGGAGGCCGATCTACTCAATCTCGGAACCTCGAGTCTTTCGCAAAACCCTCCGCCGGCCGCCTCTCCATCCGTTGCCCCGGGCTTGGATATCTTCTCTTCCACGAATATCGCTGATAGCGATCTCCTTGGAGGATTTGCTAACTTTAATCAAGGTCCTAAACAAACCCCAGGTATGCAGAGTCAATATTATTTCAACGCTCTTGGTGAATTTTACACTGTTTACGTTTAATTTTTCTTTTAAATAAATAACTTATAATTTACGTGCTTATAAATATGTTTTTATAAATAATTTATTTATAATGATTAATAATACATAATAATTTATTTATAATACTTGTAAATAATAATGCTTACAAATAATTCATTGTTGTAGTTCGATAATTGAAGCAAATTCAACTTCAATTATATCAAGTTTTATAATTTATCGCATATTTCTAAGAAATTCATAAAAGTATATGTTTATTCTCAAAACATCAAAATTAATATTCCAACTAATTTGGAAAAATATTCACGACTCCAAATTTGAGATGTTTGAGATCGAAGAGCGATTATTTAACATGAACTCTTTATGTCGAGGAAATTAACATTTGGTTCTTATGATTTTCTTTAAACAAATTTACAAGATTTTAGATAAATATGCTCTGTCATTTACGTATAAAAATGATAATTTTGACCGTTTATTTTTTATGTGAACGTATCTTTGTGCTATTTTAAAAAAATTTGTGTATCCTTTATGCGCCATTCTGTTAAAATATCACAAAAATAGATTTCAGAAATTAAAATTTCATAAAAGTACTCCTTTTACTTTACAATCAACGTTCTTTTTTCATTTATCTACATGTAAAAAAATGCTCTTCATGAATTTGACAGTTTTTAGGTGACGATAATATCGATAGGATGTATTTTTTGATAGAAATAACAGTAGCAGTGTATATTTTTATTTTAACCACGCAGTTCGAGGCTACATAAAACTGCATCGATCAATTAGTTCTCTTCCAGTTCTATTAAGGAAGGTCAGATTGTACCATAGGTACTCCTAAACTTATAGGTAAACTGTTTTAACCCATGCAAATATTAATATGGCGACACCGTCTCGCGTTGAGTTGGCACCTTGTGAAAACGTGCTTCAGTTATCGCGAAAAAAAAGTAAATACACCTTTATTGCTCATACTCCAAACGTTATAACTTTTCATTCATTTATTCATTTATTTATTGATTTATTTATTTATTCATTACTCAATTATTCATTCGTAAATTTTCCTGATTTTACCCCCGAAGTGCCTGGTGTTGCGTGGACGCAACATTCAAAAATTCGTATTTCTCAATAAAAAAAACTAAAATATCACGATGGATTTATAAAATAGGAAGCATTTTAAGATAAAACTATTAAGGAAATAATTTTCCTTCAACGCGATATAGGTCTCGGTCTGAGAGGGTTAAATATACATATAAATCCAATTTCACAATAAAATAAGAATAAGTAATGTAATTACAAATGAATAATTATTATAAATGAATTGTAATTCATAAAAATCTTTGAAGTACATATATAAAAGATTTATAATACTAATAACGATAGTAATTTAAAAAATGGAAAATTTGATAAATTTTTCAGGCATGACAAATGCAGGGGACAGTGATCTCATACCTTAATTAAATATACATTTAAATTCAATTTCATAATAAAATAAGAATAAAATTAATGTCATTACAAACGAATAATTATTATAAGTGAATTGTAATTCATAAAAATCTTTGAAGTAGATGAAAAATTTATAATAATAATAACAACGATAGTAATAAAAGAAACGGAAAAATTTGATAAATTTTTCAGTTATGACAAATGCAGGGGACAGTGATCTCATATCTTAATTAAATGTACATATAAATCCAATTTCATAATAAAATAAGAATAAAATTAATGTCATTAAAAACGCATAATTATTATAAGTGAATTGTAATTCATAAAAATCTTAGAAGTAGATGAATGATTGATAATAATAATAATGAGAGTAATAAAAAAATTTGATAAATTTTTCAGGCATGACAAATGCAGGGGGCAATGATCTCATATTCGGTAACGGACAAGGACCGAGGAACGAGGGAAAGAGGAGTTCGAACATGGGCGACCTGCTGTTCGGCAGCGAGGAGAGCGCGTCGAAGGGACGAGGCGGCAATTTTCTGTTCGATCCGCTGAGCGGTACGACGGGGGGTGGCGGCGGCGGGGTAAACGACCTCATGGGAAATTGGTCGAAGCCGTCGACGACGCCCGGCGGCGGGGATGAGAATTTTCCGAGAAATTCGAGCGTCCCGAATTTCGCGGCCCAGCAGAAGGACCCGTTCGCGAATCTGGCCGGTTCGCTGGGTGCCGGGTTGAATTCGAGCTGGAACGGGACGCCCAGGGACTCGAACACTCCCCAGTCGGCGAGCCCGGCGCCGTCCGGAACGCCGATACATTCTAGTCCGCGTATGCAAAAGTCGAGCAACAATTCCGAGACGAACAACGCCCCCGGAACCGGAAGTGACGCTTTAAACAGCAAGCCAGCGAGCAATAACAAAACTGGGGACGCCTTCGAGGATCTTCTCGGCAGCCAGGGCTACAATTTCTTCAGCTCGCGAAAGGCCGAGAAGGACAGCCCGAAGACGATTAATCAGATGAGAAAGGTCGAAGCCGCCAAAACGATGGATCCCGATGTTCTCAAGGTCAGAGAGTGGACCGAGGGCAAAAAGAGCAATCTCCGGGCTCTCCTCTGCTCTCTGCACACCGTACTCTGGCCCGAGGCTGATCGATGGCAGAGGTACGAGATGCATCAGCTCGTGTCACCCGCTGACGTCAAGAAAGCTTACAGAAAAGCCTGCCTGGCTGTTCATCCCGATAAGGTGCGAATTCTCATTTCTTTTTCTCTATTCCAACCTCACATCGGTTTCGTGCTCTCCTCGTTCCTGTTCGTGCTCGAAAAACGCTTTTTTTTCACTCTCGAGATACTTGAGTTCTCGTGCCAAAATTATCTTAAGGATGTATGAGCGATACTTTTAAAAGTATGAGAATTTTATTAAATTTTGATATTTTGTTCTTAAGTATGTGAAAAAAAATATTGTGCTGAATTAAAAATCGTTTTACTGAGTGGTTTAAGGTAGTCGTATCGCTGCAGACTAGTCAAAAGTCGATTGGAACTAATTAACGTAATTTACGAAAAAGTAGAGATCATTATAAAAAATAGAAAGGAATGAGAAAATTTATGCATTGTCAGCAAAATTAAAATTTTTATTTGCCAGTAATTGGAACCCATTAAAAACTAATTATCAACGGTTTGAGTAGATCTCGAGATTACTAACTTCAAAATTTCAAAATATCATGTAATCGAAAAAGTATACGTTGCTTTCCAAGTTGAAAAAAAAGTAATTTGGAAATTTTTTTTTTGAGATAATCAAGATAGGAAGATGTGCACACTCACTGAACAAAATTGATAAAGAAAATTTGAAGATGGATAGAAAATATGAGTGTAAATCGTGGGCACGTTTGAATTCGGTGGTTGTACGCGACAGTTTAAATACCAATATATCCGCAAAATATTCGAACAAATGCTCATGTTTAACAACGATTTTCTTAAAAAATAGGTCGATAACCCCACTTTTCTTCTAAACGATAAGATTCGTAGGAATATAATTTATTTAAGTTTCGTTTTTCTCAAAAATCTTATGATTCACTATATAAATGGATTCGATGTTTGAGTGAGCAGGAGTAAGAATTTTTTATATTATCGTTATGCTTTGATCACAAAAATGAGCGATTTTTGATAATTAATTTCTCGGTAATCAAGTCGATAACCTACCCTGAAATTTTGCAGGAAGGTTATCATTTCTAATTTTTTAAAATATATCTAACGAATTGTTTAAAACGATACGACTACCTTTTGAGTTATCAAACTTCAAAGTTGAGATTTAACATATTGCTTCTTATGGAGAATTCATAAATTTGCACTTAATTCAAATTTTGAAATATGAAATTCTTGTCTATTTTTTTTTATATATTCGTATCAGTGTTCATTTTTTATAAACTAAATTTCAAAACGTTTTACTAAATTTTTTAAAAATTTAATTGTTTAAACAGCAAAAAATATTCAAATTTTTGTTAAAATATGCTCAAGTTGCAAATTGACAGTCAACCTGAGAATCAAAAACTTTTCAAGAATTTACTTTTTGCTGGAATTATGTGTCCCATACATCCTTAAAAATCTGAAAAATTCTCAGAGATGTGAAATATTAATAGTCTCACTTTATTGATTTATTTTTCTAACATATTATCGAATCATTTCAATCTGATTCGAACTCTCGTTATAGAGTAAATAAATAATCAAAAAGAATTTACGACATATAAATCCTCTTAGTTTATTTTTACAATAATCTCAGTAATTGTTCTTAATTACTGTGTTATTTTATTTTTAATCCTATACGATATAATTTAGTTTTAACATGGATTTAATTATTAGTAAAAGAGATATTGCAAATAATGATAAAACAAAAATGTCAGAACAGACATAACTACAGTCGAATATTCGTCATAAAGCTTCTTCCCCTCAATCAACAGTTTCTGACTCGAAACAACTTCCCCAATTAGTTACTCTTTCACGTTTTATGTCAGACTACCCAGTACAAGCCTGCGTCACAACTGTCAAAATCATCAATTTCGTATAATTCTATTGTTATTTATTAAATTAAATTTTACATATCGAAAAGACATTGCATTGGGGGTGGAAAACTCCCTCAATTAAAAAAAAATATCAAACTAACCGTTTGGGGGAGGTATTTTATGTGTAAAAAGTGTGTACCAAATTTAAAATAAATCGGCCATATAGTTTTCCCATGGCAGTGAACACGGACGTTGAAAAAGTGGTTTCGAGAAAAACGCGTTTGAAGTTTTAGAAGCTAAAAAAGTGAGTGTTAGAGGAGGGGGACTAAGTAGTCAATAACTTCGAGAGTTTTGCTCTGATCGACTTGAAATTTTGGGATTATATTCTTGAAATGTTTAACTATAAGAAAAGACAAAACAAAATCGATTTTTCAAAAGTGCAAATCCCTTCCCTCTCCTCAAGCATTACATAGATTGTAAAAATATTTAAAAAAAATAAAATATAAAATATATAAAATATATAAAATATATAAAATATATAAAATATATAAAATATATAAAATATATAAAATATATTTAAAAAATATAAAATACGTATGAGGAGTAGTCGACGACAAAACGAACTGCACGATAGTGAAGATGCCAAAACTCGAAGAATAATTTCTCTTATGTCCCTTAAATCAGGCTTATAACGGATACTCGACTGTATTCAGACATAAATACATTTCCACTAAAAAGCTTTGAAATAATTTCTTGTATTTTCAAAATGAAATAAAATGAAACGAGATATTGGGTGGCAAAGCAAAATAATATAAAAACTGTAACGCAACAAACATGAAGCTAATGGTGGACCATGTGATTATTCGAATTTGCATTTTATTTCAGCAAGCGGGAACGGAAAACGAGAAAATAGCGAAGCTCATCTTTATGGAACTGAATAATGCTTGGAGCGCGTTCGAGAACGATGCATCCCAGCAAAATTTGTTTAGTTAAAATTCGTAGTATTTAATGTGACAGAAAGAGAATGTGGGCGAGGAGGAAGCAACATCACGCGACGAATACGAATAAGAAAATTAAATAATCGAAAGTTACTTACGCAAGTCGGCTAATAGAATGTGCTAATCCATGTTCTGTTACCCTATGTAAAAACGAAGAAAATAATGCAAACTCTCTCTCTCTCTCTCTCTTTAAATCGATACGAAATTTGCACCGTTTAATTCAATTGGAAGTGTTCCTCTTGAATGTTTTTTTTTATAGAAAAAAAGAAATAAATGAATTCTTTTGTATTTTGTTTTATAATGAAAGATATGTGACTCCGAATATACACTCGAAATGTAATAAAATTGAGAAAATTAATTTCTTTTAAAAAGAAATTATACGCTTAAGAAATGTTTCTTTCGTTACGTTGAAAACGATGCAAATTTTCTATCGATCTCTTTAACGCATTCCAAAAGTATGAAACAAAAAGTAACCCGTTTAAATTTTAAAAATGTTACTATTAGTCGTAGTAAAAGAGAATAAGAAAGAGAAAACGTAATGCGTACGATTGTGGAAAATGGAGGAATAAGAATTTGCGTAATCAGGGACACCGTGAGGGTGCTAAAATTATTATCGCGATTGATAAAGCTACTAATGACTATTTCTTTGAAATACAAATGAGTGACGAAGGAAAAAAAAACAATTAGCCTTTCGCCACTCTCGAAATTTCGTCAAAGATTGCATCTTTGCAACGAAATTTCCTCTTTTTTTTAGCGAGAAATTATTTTTAAGAAGGATGAGATTTTTTCCAGTGGCTCAGTGTTATACCTTTGAACAATATTTTTTCAAATATATTTTTTCGACAGATTTTTGAAAAATTTGTTTCCTTCGCGTTCCAACGATGCAAACTTTAACGAGACGAGAAAACGAAAGAGAAACATCTCCCTGATCCGATATGCGATTATTGTATGTATATAATGCAGTGTAAATTAAAAAAAAAACACAGAATGGTAAAGCAGATCCCAAATATATGAGGAAAAAAAAAGAATATTTTTTTTGGGCGAAAAATAAGAATTTGTACGGCTTTGTTAAAAATTTCAATTCCTTCTCGTCTCGCTCTCTCTCTCTCTCTTTCCTGGATTTTTCATTCCTGCGGATGGGATTTATTTTTGGCAAACGCAATTTGCGAGATTCGGCTCTTGGGAGGACTCAACCGAGATTGACCAGATTATGTACACGCCAACGCCGGAGAATGCGAACGAAGAAAGAGGGAAAAATGGGACGCGGATCTCCCGAGGAGACTCTTGAGGAACTTCCGCCGTTGTGTAAAAATAGTCGAAAAATATGACACAGCAGGAGAAAAAAAAAAGATATAAGTGAAATTAATTTTCCTTGACGGAGAAAACGTTGCTCTTGATTTTCATGAAAATTTTCAAGATTATTACGAAACTATTTTCACCGTAAATCGAATTTTCCCGTTACGATGAATAATACATCACCTTCGCCATAAAATCGTGCAATTTTATTTCTTTTAATCTGCATAAAAAATTTATGAGGAGTTGGAACTTTTATCTCTCGATGCATCAAATTTATGAATAAAATATTCGAGTTGCTATTTTTTTTATCATGATTTCGCTTGTGTGTTTGTTTTGCAAAAACAAATTGTAAATATTATTATTCGTCGAAATTCGCAAGTTTTTAACTCTACGACCCCACCCTGTCTGTATGAGACATATATCCAATATATACATATATTCTAGAAAAAGATCACATAATTAATTTTTACCGAGAAAAATGAAATTGAATAAGCAACATTTTCAAAATGCCAATATTGTAAACATTTTCTGGGGTTTGGAGTACCCCTGTGTGGGGTCCTATAAAGTTAAAGATGTTCTAGGTCAAGTTGAATATTTTTTATAAATTCTTTTTGAACACGATTTTTTGCAATTAGAGAATAATAAAATAAAGGATCAGGTTTTTAGGGAATGAAGAATTATCATGGTTATCCAAAAAGTATGGTTTGATTAAATGCTATTAGGAAACTTGGCAATACTTGGGTAACGTTTTATCGTCATTTGTCGTTAATAGTTCATACAGATGGCCTGAAACATCAAGTTTTAATTTGTCCAAAAGTTTTAAAAATGTTTAATGAATACAATAAATATAGTTTTTATAAAGGGTCACTTTTGTTCTAAACAATTACTTTTTTTTGAAAATAAAGGCACAGAAGTGTGTTCTTGCATCTACTCAATGTCAATGATGAATCAAATTTTCAATTATTAAATCAAATTAACGTAATATTAATAATTACGAAATTAATCAATCAAATTAACATAATATTAATAATCATAAAATTAATAATCAAATTTTCAATTTGATCATTGATCAATAAAATGTTCAATTAATAAATCAAATTAATATAATATTAATAATCATAAAATTAATAATCAAATTTTCAATTACGAACATTTTTATTAAATAGTCGACGAAGACATGTTTTTTGTGCAGATTTTGGAAAAGTTTTAGAACTATTCCAATCGTTTAAGGATGTGTGGGACAGACAATCCCAGCAAAAAGTCAATTCTTGACGATAAATTTCTAAAATCTAGACTCAAATGCACAAATTATTTTCCATAAGAAGCAAAATGTTAAAGAAAATTATTCAGTAAAACGATTTCAAATTTGGTACAACATTTTTTTATATGCTTAAGAACAAAATCTGAAAAAAAAATTAAATTCTCATATTTTAAAAAATATTGCTCATACATCCTTAATCCGAGAAAAATATATTTCTCTTTTAATTTCCATTCCTGATAGATATTGTTAAAATTTCAGCTGATGGAAAAAAGTAGAAAAGTAGCGTTTATTTTATCTTTGGCTTTTATTTTTATGACGTACACGTAATTTTCATTTTCTTTCTCGTGTTTCCTTTCTCGTTCTTCCGTAAAGCTCTCGCGGGTGGAAAGGATCGTCGAGCTATGTTATCGGCTCCGGGACAAGGTCGTGAGACAATTTTCGTACGCGAGTGTGTGCGCGACCGTTCCGAACGAAAAAACGAAGGGAAATCCTTTTCGGACGTTTCCCTCCTATTTTTGCGTCTCGCATAAAATGCCGCGCGCGAAACAAGGTCTCCGCTTATTTTTAGATACGAAAAGGAAAACGAGAAAAATCAATCTTATCCTTAAACCAGAACAGACCCAGATTTGAGATTGATACTGGCCTATACCTTTTTCTCCAAAAGGGATTTCTCTTGAAAAATGATACGCATCAATTTTTCGACGTGAAAAATTGCCAAATTTCAAATACACCATTTTTCAACAGTTTCAAAAAAAAAATCCATAATATGTCAGATTTCAAGTTTTACTTCATATTATTATTATTTTTATAAGGAGGTACTTGCACGATTATTAATATGGGTCAGTCGAAAAATAAAATAATTTAAGGGTTTTGAGTTCGTAGAGCGAAAAATCAAAAGTTCGACAACTTTTTTTTCTCCTCTACGAGGTTGTTTTGAAATAAAAATTTATTTAGAAAAGTTGCTGCAAATCAACTGGAGAAAGACATATTTCAAATTTATGGTAATCCAATGACAGGTCTACTATCTATGTGGTGGACAAAAAATGATGAAATTTTTTTTGAAACATTAGATGAAGGTTCTTTAATGCCATACAAAGAACACTGCAAAATTTCACTTAAATTGGGAAACTCTTTACTGAGATATTTGTTAAACAAAATTGCAACTTTAAACATGCTCTATAGGAGCATGCTTATAGGAAGGTACAAAAAAACTATTTTTAACAATTAATATCTTAATGAAGAGATTCCTAATCGTCTTGAAATTCTTTTACATAACCTTTTAGATGTTACGTAATATTATGTAAAATTTTCCAAAAATTTTATTATATAACACAACATCCTTAATTGACAAAATTACGACTTTATTTGACTATGACGTAATAATAATTTTTACGGAAAATTCATTAGTCATATTTATTGAAAAAGATAAAAAAATTTATGTTTGAAAAAATATTAAAATTATTAAAATTTCTCTTTAAAATGTTGAAAAAAAGACAAATGAGGTAAAATAAAAATTTTCAATACAGCAAAAAATGATCAAATTTATTAACGTTCAGCATTTTTGGAAAGAAAATGATTGTCTTAGCAATATTTTAAAAAGCACGAAAGTTGATGAGAATTTTGTGGAAAATTGTTCTTAAGTTTATTAAAAAAAAAGATTATGAAAATTAAAACTGTACTTACATACTACAGAAAATTTTCTGTATTTATTAAAATTTACTTCAATTTATCTTCGTTATACTCTCTTGAATATTTCATCAAAAGTGACGTGCACACGGTTTTCAATCTACTACCGTAAATTCATTATTTCAAAAGTATAAATGTATATCCAAGCATAGGTCTTCTATTTTACATTCGAAATATTTAGTTTGGAAAATGAAACCTTCCACACTGTGAATAACAAATAATGTTTTTTCGATAAACGCAAGTGCCTTTTATAACAGTATTTTATAATGCAGTATTTTATAATTTTTCAAGAAAAGTAAAAAAAGTATATACAAGACAGACAATTCCAGAAAAAAACCGTAAAACCTAGAATCTAGCTTTTATAAAAAGTTGCCAATTTTTAAAATTGTACTTTGATTATTAATTGACAACTTGAGCATATTTAAAAATATTTTAAGCATTTATTATTGTTTTAACAATTAAATTAAAAAATTTCAGTAAAACGTTTTGAAATAACTTAGTAGTATTCGAGAATTTATTAATATGCCTAAGAACAAAATAGCACAAGTATATTAAAATCTCATATTTTAAAAAATATCGCTGATAAATCATCAAAAATATTTTATTTTAATATGCAAAAAAATACGTATTTGAATTATCAAAACAATTTCAAATTTGGCACATTTTTTCATATGCTCAAGAAAAAAAATATAAAATTCGAATTTAGTTTGTTAATATTCCAATAAAAACAAAATCTTAAAAATGTATAAAAATCTCATATTAAAAAAAGAAATCGCTCATAAATCCAAAAAAAGAAAAATTTACTTTTAATAAGCAAAAAAATAAAATAGGTATGCGCATGCATATTATTTGCTATATGTGCAGCGGTGGAAGAGCTTGAGATGAATCCGCAGGGGTATGAACGCAAGAGAGCCGAAAGAGAAAAGAACGAGGCCGATGAAAAATCAAAATGTCGACGACGAAAAACGGCGGGGTAATCCTTATCGGGATAAAAAAAAAAGTTTCGAAAGCCGCATAATATGAGAAGTGGTACACAAAGAAGAAGAAGAAAAGGAAAAAGAGGTGAAAAACGAAAGAGCGGAGATTGATGTCGAGACTCGAACGGGGAGCCGCCCCGGAGTCTCGAGGCTTCGGCATCTTTTATCCGCGTCTTCCAGAATTCGCGTTTGACGAGAGCTCGTCGTCTCTCTCGGCCCCGTTACTACTTTTTTTTTCCTCGGCCGTTCTCGCTTCGCCCCGCTCTCATTGACGTCCTTGATCGTCGTCCAATTCGCGTTACATTGTTCACACGAAGTGGAGGATTTCCACGCCGCATTCTCGTGCGGGGAACCCGGCGGGAAACGAGAGGCGATATAGGACGCGCGGGCGGTCAGGGGTGCCGCCGGACGTGTACGAACAAAACACACGTTGAAGAAGAGATACAGTCGACGCTCTCACCTGTGAACCTCTCATCTGTTAACCGCTCTGATCTGTTAAGGAGGTTGGCTGTAGCCATTTGTAAATGGCGAAAATAAATGAAGTTTTACGTGTTAAAAGTATAGGGAATCGAAATTTGTTAAGGACACG
>JAPYYW010003624.1:0-14146 GCA_030522545.1 Cremastinae sp. A BG-2022a | reverse complement strand
GCCGAAATTAAACGGTAATGTCTGGGTAACCAAAATATTATTTCATCGAACTAAATTTCTCGCAACCAAACGGATTTAGTTGGTGCAACAAATTTTTTTCTCAGTGTGCAATTAGTGTGTTAAAAAAAATTTTCTAAATCCAATTCTATACTTGATTCAGTTTCAGAAAAAATTTTTTATCATTATAATAGCAATTTTTTACCATTTTTAGCATTTTCTGGGAGTTTTTTGCCATTTACTTACATTTTAAAGAGTGTACGGACCAAATAAGCTTGAGAGTCAGATTTAGGGAATGAAAATACATAAAAATTACCCTTCTCTCCTAGTTCGATAAAAATTTTGTTATCATGAAAACTGCAGTTTTTTGCCTTTTTTGGTTTTTCGCAATTTACTCGAAATTTTGACGGTGTACGCACAAACGGACCCCAGATTCGGATTTAGCGCTCCAAAATACATAAAGATATGGGGGTCTGGTCAAGAGTACAGACAACTTTTTCTTTTATATGGCCCAGTGTTATATTACTATTATGTAATTAATAAATTGTATTTAAAAAAATTAATTAATTTAAACGATTTAGTGTATTGTTTAAATTATCACGATTTCATTATCATAAAAGATTGATCAAGGTTTTTAGCAGTAAATTTTTTTTGCAGTTCTATCATTTTAAAAGTGCAATTTCGACGTAAAAACTGAATTAAATTGATCCAGGGATTTCCTGGAACTCGATATCACATTTTTTTCTTCTCTACTCTCTTTTTTGTACTCTTTTTCATTACATTGAGCCACTATGATAATTTATATGGATCAGAATAAATATCGCTGTTTCGATTAATCGACGAATGCGAGACACTATACGAATTATTCCCATATTCTCTTTCGCCCCCTTTCTCTTTCAGATTGGTGCACATTTTACAAACGCCTCGACAGGCTACCTCGCATTTTATTTACAGAATTCTGTGCGTGACGTTCATATTTTCGTTTCTCTCTTACGAATATATGAATAAAAATTATATAATAATAATAAAAATAACGAGTGTCAAATTGTATAATTTTGAACAAACGCATGAAAAAAAATACATATATCTGCATCTGACACACGATCTTTCGACTCCTTCATTCGCCAAATAAAAAAAAACGCCAGTCCATTATTCACGCACCAATTTTTCTCAATGCTGGAAATCTTTTAATTAACGTGCGGTCGTGCCGTGATAATCATTATTAAACAAAAAAAACTTTTAATTTAAATGAAGTCATATATGCATATGTACAATTTTTTATTAATTTCTAAGTAAATATTTTTCTAAAAAATGTTTATGTAAATAATTTTATAAGTTTTGAAAGAAACTATTTGAGTAATTTGGAAATATAAAATTTTATATTAATTTCAAATAATACAATTTTTACACTTCTCTTATCAATTTATAAAAATTATTGACGAATAGACAGCGTACGATAAAACCTTGTAAAATTTAATACACACGTGTATATGGCGTCAATGAAGTTTTATGCAAATTTTTAACAAAATTAAAATTAAAAAATTAAACTTCCACATCGTCCGAGTTTCGCACTGAAAAAGACTACGAGAAAGAAGAACAAATAGGAGAGATGAATAGAAATAAGAGAAAATGGAAGGGACGAAAAAAAGGGGAGGTAAAATAAAACAGCAACGAAGAAAGTTACGGCGTGTCAATGTGGTGACTGTAACGTTAGTTATTCAGTTGTTCGAGAAAACATTGACCACAGAAAACTTTGAAAACAGAGTTGGCGTACTTTCATGTGCATACACGCAGAAGAAAATTTATACTCTTCTTTTCGTCTAACATTCCTTATTGGTTTTGCTACCAGATTGGAGTCGACGAAGAAACGACGTACATCGATATTGGAGAAAAAATAAACGAAGGAATTCATTCATGACTAAAAGTTTCTACGTCTTTTATACGTGAATTTTTCATAAACTGCAAACACCCACGTGTACACAAAAATAAATTTCTATACGAAAAATTATTATACCTTTTCATACTTTTAATTTTTTTTTTTCATATTTCATACTTGTATGATAAAAGTTTAGAAATTTTGAAGATTTTTCATAACAAAAAAACAGCAAGTATAATCATATTAATAACTGAAATTATTGTATTTTATTATACGAAGAATGATAAAATATTTGCAAATTTTTATGAAAAAAAATTAGAAGTAATATTTCTTCTCAATCATTTATCATGTAAAATTTTATTTTTGTACGTAACAATTTTCCAAAACATATTGAAATAACATAAACGACGTTTTCACGATTTTATTATGTATAGATGTACACGAAAACGCGGTGAACCTTCATCAAAAGTGAAAAGGTAAAATGTAACGGGATGGCGAGGCGAAGCGTTTTTCGGATGTAACGAAAAGAAAACAGAAAAAAAGAGGACTGTGTAGAGGAAGGAATGAAAAAGAAACGCGTCCCGTATTGCTGGAGAGTTTGCAAGTAGAAAAGAACACGTTCCGGTGAGACGATAAGTGGAAAACGCACGTCGAGGTCAGACCGGAAAGCGGAAATGGCGATGGAGCCTCCCAACGCGTTTCTCTTCACGAAGAGTCGAAACAAATGAGACAACGACCTGGATTCCAACCCTTTCGCCCTTGCCTCCTTTGTGCCGAACCGCTAGACAATTCTCTCACGAGCTTTCTCCCTTATTTCCACGACCGAGCCTCGACGTCTGAATTTTTCAATTTTTCTCTCCTCTCTCTCTCTCTCTCACTCTCTTTTTACATAGAAAAACAAAAGAGGAAGTATGAAATTATGCATGTGTCGCCGTCGAAATTTTGATCTTTGTCTCGAGGGTGGATCCCCGGCTTTGTTTAGTCAGGACCCGAACAAATTAAGCTCATTCTTTGTCTCGCAATCCTTTCGTCTCGTCCTTTATACCCGACCGATCGTTTATACTCGTATTGTGCTCCCGGAATTAAGCGAGCTATTTTTCATGTGTAATTAAATCGTTGAATTTCATTAACCCCATAGATAAAGCCTTCTCCGACGTTCTTCAACTCTTTATATATTTTTCGCACAACCGCGTCGGTCTTTCTCTGCCCATGATAAATAACGTTGATACATTCTTGTGCATTCTTACCGATCAAATAATAATAATAATAATGATCCAGGTTTATCTTGAATAATAGACTCCGGGGTTGAGAAAAAAAGAGTGAGGGAGCAGGTAAGCGAGAAAACAAATGCTGACCATCGAGGGTTTCTGACTACAATCGAACCGGCCCACTGGCGACTGACTGCTGTGATCAAGTTATTTCGTAACTGCGCTCGACCGTGTCCTCTAATAACAATGTACACCGCAGGCTTCGTCAGCCCCACTTCGGCTTCCGCCACGGCAAAACAGAAAGGTCAATCTTCACCCTCACACTCTAACTACTATAAGATACAGTAATTTGATTTAAAATAAAGTTCCAAGACGCAGTCAGAATATCAAATTTCAACAAATTATATGCTCGACTAAATACAATTTTTACAAATTATTACCTTGATTATAATCTTTTATATAAATATTGTAATAATAACAACATTTAAAAAAATATTAAATTGAATGATACTATAATTTATATCGTGTCACGACCCTCTAAGAATTTTGTAAATGTATCATATTTCGTTCGAAAGTTTCGTAGTACTTCTTTTTTATTTTATTAAGCATGATTAAAACGTACACACAGAAAATAGTATTTAAGGTTATTTATACCAGTAAATTATTGAATTGATCGTATGCCTTACCAAGCTAACTTTTTAATGTTTCGTGCGCTAACTGTACAGCACCAAATATCATAGAATAAAAATCAGAATACTCAGAAAACTTGTTATTTGTATCGCAAAAATTGTGATTTTTAAATGTGGTTTTCAAAAATATGTTTGTCATAATTTTTTGTTAAAAATTGTATGTATCATTTTCCATAAGGCTACGGGAAATTTAAAAAAATTAAACAGTATCAATAATTTAAAATAAAAAATGACTAAAATAAAAATAAAAAATAAATAAACTATTTCTCAGCGACGAGTTTTTCTTAATCATAAACTTTTAACACGTTTTGCAATTGTTATTTCATAATATGTTAAATTATCAAAAATGTTACATATAATTTTCGTTTCTTTTTACACAAAATCTTTAAGTATTAGTTAGAATCAATTGTAATTTTTATTTAAAAAAGAAACGAGTATCTGAGATTTGATTTTCCCTTTTTCTCGTAAAGAAATAAATTTGATAGTCGGGGCGAGGAAATTATGCAAAAATTTATGTAGAAAGGTTCCGGATCGTAAATAAGACGTTCATGTGTCGCGGAAAACGGCAAGACAGAAGGCGGAGAAGGAATCGCCCGGTCGAGCAACGTTTCGCACTCGCGCCGTATAGGTACTTTTCTCACTCGAGAAAAAAAATGTCCTCTTGGGATATAGTGCACAAACACGAATAAGCAGGACAGTGGAGAAAAATTCTCTCGGGCCTACGTAAAGTGAGCGAGAGCCCTTAAATATTTGAAACAATTTATATGCGTTTTTACTCCTGCATTTTTATTTTCTCTTTCAACAGAAAAGTATCTGTTCACGTAAAAGAGCACAAGTCTTTTCAGTAATAGTATACATTTTTAGATTAATAATAATAGAACCAACAACAACAATCATTATGGCATTTGTCAATATTTTGAATTTAAATATTAAATTGTGCTAATTTTTTTTAATTTGAGAATTTGTTTTTTTTTATTTATTGATTTTCCATACGGTTGATTTCCATAAAAGTTTGTGTCACATAGCGTGATGTCAAGATGTTGATATTTTTTAATAATTGATATTTGCCAGTAATAAATAGAGTATTTTTTACATAAACAGTCAGGATATTTAAAAAATCGAATATCTAGTTAAATTTTATTTATAAAGCAACATCGTAATATTATTTAACAAATGTACTTAAACTATTCCTATATTAAAAAAGAACTGAGGCTTCTAATCAATTAATCGTAATAGAGCGCGCATTATGCGAAGTTACACGAAGTATGCGCCTATATAGAAGAACAGCAAATTATCGACTCAAAAATGTGAAAAAGGAAAAAGTGGTTTCATTGTTGATTCAAAAATTGAAACAAAAATTCCAAAAATTTTGCGAATTTTTTTAAGGATACACCTCTTTCGATTTTTTCAAAAATATTCAAAACACACGCGATAACTTTTAACTAGTTTACTAGTTTAACTAGTTTACTTTTGTAACAACCTAACTTATACGCGTAATAATGTGAGAACAACTTTGCAACTCAATTTTCTACTATTTATATCAAATATAATTTATATCAAATGTATATTTGTACCTGGACAAATATAGTTCGATGATCGTAAACATAAAGATAAGGGAAAGTTCGTCGAGCATAATAACAAGGAAAAAACTGTTTATTTTTCGAGAATACCTCGACGATTCGACGAGATAGAGTTATAAATCTAACACTGTCTTAATTGTTCGGATTTCCGACTGAATTTTGAATCAGTAGGCCGGTATAAAGTGTCGAAATAAGATGTGTCGAGTCTTGCAAGGCGGATCGTTACCGAAAAACAATTCGTAGCAAAATTTGACAAGTTCAATTGAGTGAGTGTCGTAGAGCACATTATACGAAGTTATATGAAGTATGCATCTAGAAGAACAGCAAAATACGTTAAATAAGAAAAAAACGGCTGCGTTGTTGCTCGTTAATATAAATAAGAACCGTGATGAACAAAAATTGAAAAATTCGTAGCAAAAATGTTAAATCTATATTTCGTAAACTTAATCATAAAAAATGTACTCAGGGACTATCTCCATTTTTTTTCTTAAGAAATAAAAGTAACTATTTATGAATTTACTTGTGAGGAAAATGTGTACTCCTGCTCTGAAATATTATCATGTTAAAATGAAAGTATTAAAATTGTTTTTCGAAGATGAACTTTACCAGCGAAATTTGTACCGTTTACCGTTTAAAATGTTCATCGAAGAATTATTTTCAAAGTTTTATCACGATCGTAGTTTTAATAAGAAAGAGCCCGTACGCGAGTTTTCTGCACGCTGGTGTTTTCTCGACCACGCGCGAAGCTTTTGGTACACATAGAGGGAATTCCCATCTCGGAAGCTCTCCCTGCGGAGCTCGGAAGAGAAGGAGAGACGGCGAGTCAGTCTCATGACTACTTCAGTCTCATCCCAGCACGACGTTCTCTACTTTTCTCTCGCTCCTTCCATCTACACGAGTAAGTGCCTATACAGTGCCATTACTTCGCCTTCTTGATATTCCCTCTGAGCTTAAACCCATATAAGCACCATATACGCCTTGCCTATATCATACCTACATTTATTTATACATGTATTATTTATATGTATATATATTTTTTTTTATTTATGTACATACGAACACGCTGAAAGGAGTGTGTACAGGTTCACCCACAAATGCTGGACGTTGAGGTAGTTCGACGACCGACATAGCTCGACAACTTCATTAATCTAACTTTAATAACCAATAGACATTTTTCATATCATCCACCCAAATATTTGACATACTCATTTACGATGATTAATTTTCATCAAATTTTAAAATTGTAATTATTGTAATAATGATATTATAATAATATGATAATTAGGTTTTAATGAAATTTACTGCTACGTTTTTTCCTGAAAAACTCTCAAAATCAAGTAAAATATAAAGCTACATTTATATAAAAACTGATAGACACTGTTAAACTAGATGAATAGTTTTATTATTAATATATTATATTATTACAGGTAAATGTAGGTAAAATTTTAAAAAATTACAGTAGTAAAACTATATGAAAAAAATTTTTTGTATCTGACTGTCGAGTTCCAACGGTCTTGATATCAGAAAAACAAACTCGGCATGAAATTCTGAGATGAAAAGTATTTGAGCGTTTTTTTATACGACCGTTAGGTCCAGAGTTATCGAGAGATCGAGTTGAGCCAATCGGAGAGCGCCACGTGACCCGCGCTCTTCCTATTGGCTCCCCGTTTGTCACTGAATAACTCTCCACTGATGCGTCGGATCGAAAAGTGCCTAAATACTTTTCGACTCGAAATTTTTTCACGAACACGATTATCCCGGTCTCGACATCGAATTTTGAGTCACCCTGTACAGACTCGGTAGGGGATGGGTGAGGAAAGAGAAAGAGAGGGAGAGGGAAACACGCGTGTGACACGCGTGATCGTAACTCACGAGTCTCGCTGCCTTCGTACGACCCACTGGGATCGAACTTTACGATCAACATACATTTATTTTCCCTGTCTCTCTTCACTCCCTAGTCCATACTGTGTTTCAGTACGGTAGTGACGCAGTCCCGTCTTTATTCCTGTACGTGCACTCTTTCCCGTAACCCTTGAGGACCATATCGATGCTTCTGACGCCGTCGAACGGATACAAATGGAAAATAAACGTCGTAACTTCGAGATGCGTCACAAACCGCTGGATATCCGGGCGGAAAATTATTTAGCAATAAACGTGAGTATCGGAAAATGATCGGAATTCGTAGGAGCGAGGGTAGTAGCTTATAACGCGGAACGCGTCGTTTAACTCGCGACAACACTATATGCTACGTCGCCATCTGCTGATAATTTTTTCCACTTGAGACAATTGTGAGATATTTTTTTCTATTCAAGATAATCCTGGTGTTATAAGTGTTATTATGTAAGTATATCAAATTGATATTTTTTTGTATGATTAATGAAACTTTATAATTAGAAAACAATTTAATAGGTCATCAATTATCTTTATAAATAATTTAATTGGAAAATATGTAATTTTATCATGAGATTTTTTTGGCGGAATGCTCAATATATTGTTTTTATCGAATTAAACGTAAACAGTTGATAATAAATATTCTGACAAGGGATCAAGTTAGATACCGATGCTTTCTGATAAAAATTTCAACTTTTTACTACCATTTTTATGGTCAAGCAAAATCTTCATAAAAAATGTTTAATGCAATTGGAATAAAAAATAATAAGTAAATTCTTGTTTCAACAATTTAAAAAATGTATGTTATGCAGTATGTTTTTTATATTCTTGTAAACATTAAAAAAGTTTAAAAGACATGTTGCAATCATAAACTTGATTTTCAGTTTTTTTCCTAAACAACATCAATGTATTAAATCATCAGATTACTTATTTTATAAATGATTCTTTTAAAAATTATGTCAAAATTCATGAACGTTATACCGAAAAGCTGGACACACGTTTTACTCGAAAAAGTTGTAATTTTACTATCATGAATAAAATCAATTCTAATTAGCTTACTGCCTACATACATTCTGTAGATAAGAATTCAACCTCAAAGTTTAATAACTCAAGAGATAAGGTAAGCATCCCAATAATTGAACAATTTTTGCTATATTATTTTTAATATTAGAATCATTTTTTTCTCAATAAAATCATATGGATTATTTTTCATGTACAATGAGAAATTCTATACATATTCAAATATTCAAATATTTATTTACTAAAAATATTATCTAAAATTAACACATAAAATAAATTTTGAATCACTAAAATATCAGACAATAGTCAAGATGTGAATTTGAAACAGATTTTTTGTTTGAATATTTTTTAAATAAAGATAAAGTGTAAAAAATCCTTAGCTCCCCAACTATTGGGACATATTAACCTTATTTATATTGAAAAGAAATCTAAAAAATATTTATTTTCATATTTGACGTTAAAAGATCGCTATCACGAAATTTCATCGAGTTCTCCGCATTCTGATTAAGGTCATCACCACCCACTTAAATTCGAAGCATCAGCCATTTACAAAGTATACAGCCGCACTCGAATGAGAATTACTTGAGACTCGCTGGTTCGAACCGCGTGACAACAAACGACTCTTAGGACTTGGTGTACGTGTATAAAAAATGGTATTTTGAAAAAACGAAGAGAGGATTCTTCATCGGTGAGTTCTGAATGGCGTGGTTGTCGAAATGCAGGAGAATGAATAAAACAGAGATCCTCGAAACTGGAATATCGAGGGAGGAAAAAAAAGCCGGTAGGTACGAGGCAGGACGTGAAAAATCACTCGACTGTTCCAAAGTTAAATGTTCCGGAAAAAAGTAAACATAAAAAATACCATTGACTCTGTGAACGAGCCCGTGAAAGTTTTTTGGAAAAAACGAACGAGAAATTTTCCGGGAAGAAAAAATGCAAGCACGAGGTAAAAATGAACGATGAATTGATGGGAAAAATTGCGAGCGACGAATTTCCTCTATATTTAAGGGGAAAAAAGAATTAAATAAAATTGGAAGGGAATAAAAACGAGGACGAATCTCAATGTAGGAGCTGAAAAAAGGGGAAATTCCCGATCCTCTCTTTATCGGAAGACTTGGGACGATTTTCTCACGTCCCGAGGATTTTCTCGAGGATTTTATCTCTGGGCGAAAATTTTCCCACCGTTCGGTCCTCTAGCGCGTGCCGTGCGAAAATCCAGAGCCCATAATAGTATGAAAAATATGAGAAGAAAGTAAAGGAAAAAGAGAAGATAAACAAATAGTTAGAAAATGGAGATAAAAAAAAATCACAGTAAAGCGATGGTTAAAGGAATCGATCGTCATTTCCATATTCCATTCTGGTAAAAAGCTTTTAATTTTTTTCCAGGCTTAAAACTTCTTTTTTGTAGCCTTTCTCATCTTTTTAAACGTATTCGAAAAAAATTCATTATTTTTATGTGCAATATTCTTGAAATTATGAAAATTAAATAAATTAACCATTTTTTTTCAAAATATATGTATAAAAAAACTTTTTACTTCTTGTTTAAAATTGTTGCTACTAATTCTAAAGTTAATATTAATTAAAAAATAAAACATCAATTCTCTTTTCTTAGTTTTCTTTCTGAATATGCAATTTAATCACAAAGCTTTATAACCAAATAGTCAACATATTGTTTTGATTGAATTAAAAAAAATTTATTAGACAGTTAAGGTATAATTTTCTTAGGATTTTGTTGAAAATTTGCAAAAAACTTCTTTGATATAATGTGGAATTGTGTATTGAATTTTAAGAGGTTTTATTACGTAGAAATCGAGACATTTATTGTCAAAAATCACTATTTTCTGCAGTCTCCCATAAGAGCACGTGTTAAATATTGCGATCTTTAACTCTTGATATCTTGACTTCTGGCAAGTGAAACTTGTTGAAATTTTGCACAGTTCTTTATAGTACTTCAAAGAAGCTTCCTCAAGTTTTTTAAAAAAATCCCAAGATTATGATTCTTTTCATTTTCATACATACGTAACAAGTACATGTCACCTCGAATTACCTTGAATTTTGAGTATGTTGTTCTTGAAACAATTTGTAACAACTTTTCTTAATTGAATTAAGCTGAAAAATGACATAGTATGGAGATAAATTAAGATGAAAACTTTTGATTTGACTGTACCGATATAGAACTATCTTCAATGGTACATGTAATTAAAATACAAGAAAATGCAAAATGTTTTATTTGATTTAACTTTCTTTCTAGCTTCATCCGGTTTGAAGATCGTCAAGCACAGCGAATTATTCTCCCACTTCTGTACTTTAGAATTTTTTTTCTACTCGGTCCCGATCTCGAAAACTTATCTCGGAGCCATTACAACGAGCTGCCTCGTTATGAAAAATCAGACAAATGCGTTCTCTTTGTTCTTCCCCGTTGTTCTTTTTCTCGTTGACTCTTTTGCTTGCTCCCACAATTTCTTTCTCTTGGAGAATAACGTCGCGAAGATATTGTATTTCTCGTCTAACAAGAGGAATCACAACAAGAGCTTCGTTACGCTCCACGTGAACGCCTCTACGAAAGAGATTACTTTTTATTCCGTGCCAAATTTATGTTACTCCTTCGAGAAGTGAGATTTCACTCTTTCGACTTTTATATTTTGTTCTCAAAGCGCACGTATATACTTTTATCGCTACGAAATATAAAATGAGTATAACTTTTTGGGCCAAATACAAAAATTAAAAAAGTTCAAGGTAGTTTTGTTGGTAAAGTCAAACTCGAAAAATGTGTTTAAACGAAAATGCTTAAAAACATCATACAATTTATCAAGTTTCAAATCTTAATAAAGAGAAATGATAAAAAAAAATTAATCATGAAATAGCACGAGCAGTACTATGAAATTCCAGTTTCTGAAACCTATTTTTTAATATTAATTATATATGTACCATTTTGAAAAAATTTCAAATTATCAGTCGATATATCTACAAATTTAGAAGGTCAACATTTTTATTTTTTTTTCATATTTAAATATGTATCTATAATTATAATTAATAATTATTGATTATTAATTTTTTTTAGTAAAAATCACATTTTTTCAAAGTCTTTCAAAAGCTCCTCGTAAAAAATATTGATGATATTTACTTGAAAAATATCATTATGTATAACTATACTTTCTATAATATCCATGTTATTTATAATAATATTCTTTTCAGACTTTTCAGACAACACAGACTCAAAATTTGTAATCATGAATTTGATTAACTGAACTAATTTTTTGTTCTCGGTGTAGTTTATAAACCCTCTGACGAGCGCGTGGGGTATTTTTCAGAAAATTTGAATTCGCGTTTTACCATAGAAATTTCTTGTCCCATTTTCTTAAATACATTTTTTAAGATGTTTTCATTCTTTTTAATCAAAATTTTTTTCAAAACTTATTATTTTTCTTCAATTCATATTGGCTTCGCGGTTTTCATCAAAACCATACGGCCATCAAAACTTATTCAAAAACATGTTAAATAACAATTATCCTTTAAAAAAATAAAATATGTTATATATTTTTTATAACGGTTTAAAAATTGGGATCAAGAACGACCCGATCACTCGCCATTTCTCGTCAAATTTTTTGTCGCTCCCGTTCGAGAGTTAATTACCAAATTATCCTCAGCTCGTTGATATGAACTCGAGAAACAAGCGAGAGGGGAGGAAGAAAAATGTAAACCATGACTAGTAGAGGTGAGGTTAGTTGTAAAAAAAAAAAATTGAACAGGCAGCGATTACGAGAACCGGGAGAGTTTAAGAGCGCGACAGAGCCATTCTCCGGAAGAACAAACTTATCCCAGTGCCTCAAACGAAAATACCGAGAGAGAAAGAGAGAGGGAGAGAGAGAGAGAGAGAGAGAGAGAGAGAAAAAAGGGAAAAAAATAAGCAGCGCTCAAGGGTTTACCACGAACTGTGGAAATTGCAAGCAGGAGTTTCCCCCGTTGTGAATGCCCGTTCGAGAATCTGCTGGAGAGCATTAACCTAATTAGATAGAGTTCACGGTATATTGTTGTATGTACTGTCGTATTCGTGAGTCGTGAGATGCCATTCCGCATAGAGCGGTAAAATGGGATCTATTGTCCTCCTCTCTATCATCCCTTTTCTCTCCCTTCGCTTCGAGTCACGCGCAGCCTCTCCAAAATCTACTACAATCGTCTCAAATCTGAGGATAACATTCATCAGCTATCGATTTTTGGAATTTTTCGAAAACTTTCGACAAGTTTCTTCGATAGCTCTGAGCCGCATCAAAAAAATCATTTGTAAAATAATATAATAATTTATGAAATTTTAAAAATACAATAATTTATTGAATTTTTAATAATTGTATTCGAATTTGAAAATATATGTACGAGAGTTATTGAAAATATAGACTACAATCCCCTCAAATATCTTACAGTGCTGAGACGACCAACATTAGGAATTTTTTGAAAACTTTTGACAAGTTTGTTCGATAGCTCTGAGCCGCATCAAAAAAATCATTTGTAAAATAATACAATAATTTATGAAATTTAAAAAATATTACCGGTAATCATAATATCTTAATTACGATAATTTACTGAATTTTTAATAATTGCACTCGAATTTGCAAATATACGTACGAGAATGCTTGAAAATATGGACTAAAATCGTCTCAAATCTGACAATGAGACCAAAATTAGGAATTTTTCGAAAACTTTTGACAAGTTTCTATGATAGCTCTGAGCCGTATCAAAAAAATCATTTATGAAGAGATACAATAATTTACGAAATTTCAAAAATGTTATCAATTATCATAAAATCATAATAATTACATTAATTTACTGAATTTTTAATAATTATACTCGAATTAGAAAATATACGTACGAGAACGCTCAAATCTCACAATGGGACCAACATTCTTGAACTTTCGGTTTTAGGAATTTTTCGAAAACTTTTGACAAGTTTATTCGATAGCTTTGAACTGTATCAAACAAATAATTTGTAAAGTATTTTCATAATTTACGAAATTTTATAAATGGTATCAACAATCGTAAAATCACTATAATTACAATATTTTACTGAATTTTTAATAATTTTAATCGAATTTGAAAATATACGTACGAAAACGCTCGAAAATCTACTAAAATCTTCCCAAATCTGACAATGAATCCGAAACTCCTGTTTTTCAACTTTACGAATTTCCCAAAAACTTTTAATAAGTTTGGTCGATAGCTATGAGCCATATAAAAAAAATCGATCGTAAACGAATATAATAGTGTACAAAATAAAAAATAATTTTGACAATATTCATAATATCACCATAATTACAATATTTTACTGAATTTGTTATAATTTTCGAATCTTTCGAAATTTTTTGAAAATTTTTAATAAGTTTGTTCGACAACTGGGAGCCGTATCAAAAGAAAGTATTCCTAAATTAGAAAACGATATACAACACGGTTTTAGAGATTCATTTGCATAGCAATAAGAAATAATGCATACACAATGTGTATTACACATGCATATTTACACTAATTGTAAAAAAAAAATATTTTTTTACATTAGATATACAGATTCGATAATAAGTTATACAAATTTGAAAGCATTTTTACCAAGTTCATTAATTTTTCATTTTTTAACAATTACTAATAGTAAAAGTTCTTAAAAAAGTGCTCAAAATCGTCTGAGCAAAATAGGCTGCTTTTATTCCTATAGTTATTGTTATTATTAAAAATATTTTTCATATAAAAATGTGCATTTGCCAAAAGGTTAGCTTTGCTCGGGCATGCACGCCGTATGAAATAAATTATATATATATATATATGAGCGATTCCACCAAATATAGCCTCGGTTACACCTCGACCCCCTTCGATTTTTTTTTAACTTTGAGGATACATTTGGTACGT
>JAPYYW010003623.1:0-35580 GCA_030522545.1 Cremastinae sp. A BG-2022a | reverse complement strand
GGAAATTTCCTGCAGATGACGAAAATGCTACTTATTCGGGGCGCAATTCACGAATTCATATTGAAAAATTGAAAAAACTGATCCAAAAGTCAGTTTTTTGGCTCATTCAATATAAATTCTTGGATTTCGCCTTAAATAAGTTGCATTTTCGTCATCTCCAGGAAATTTCCGATCGAATAGGCTCATGAAATCGAAAAAAAATGTTGTTATTAATTTTGTGAATTCTGACTGGGGTCATACGGGGTCTCGTAGACCCACCAAAATTTCAATTTGTGATATCTTTTCTTTCTCGTGATGGAATCGACTTTATTAAGGGTGATTTTTCAAGATTTTTACAAAACGAAGCGAATGGCGCAAGAATCACGTTATTAAATCAATTTTTCAAAAAGTTATGACCCCTTGAAGATTTTTGAAAATATGGAAATTGATCGGAAATTTCCTGTAGATAACAAAAATGTTACTTATTCGGGGCGGAATCCAATAATTCATATTGAAAAATTGGAAAAACTGATCTAAAAAATTGTTTCGTGAATGTATTAACTTAATAATAATAAAAATAATAATATATGTATCGTCCCGATTGTATATTCACGGTCACGGTATTTGATTCAATGCAAATTGTGATTTCTGCATCGAGTATTATTTTGCATCGAAACTATGAATGTATAGCACGAAAGGGCGTGGATCATTTTGAATATTTCACGAGCAGATTGTCGGGACGGAAGAATGTAAACCCTTTCATTTTTACTCGCGTAGCGTGAATGCGAAAATGAAATTAGCTCGATTAATCTTGTACTTTTTGCCAAAAATTTGAGCTAATTTTTTTTTCGCACAAGCTCTTTTTATCCGCTGGGAATAGGAAAATGTATTTCCCAACTTTACGAATAAACTTGGATGACCTTGCATTTGAAGTATATTGTTCTTGAATATAAATTAGTAACAACTTTTTCTAATAAGCTTAAGCTGTAAAACCACATGGTATACGGAGAAAAACAAGGATAAAAATAATTTTTTATTTGCGACTGTCATATGAATGTATCGCCTTAAAATTCATATATGTTATATTTATTGTAATGGAAATGGGGCATATCAGGCACGAGAGGGAAGAAGAAGAAAAACGGCAAGAGAATTTGTTTGGCGGTATTTATGAGATATCGAGAGTGAAAATAAGATGATACGAGAGACAGGAACGAACGGTTACCGCTCGGGCTGACCTCAAATTTCCTGAGGGTTGAGGGGAGCTGACGAGGGCAAACAGCGAATTGAGAACAAATAAAGCAGAGCTCGGGGAAGGCCAAGGAATCGGTGCCATCTTGTACCTGACCGGAACATATTGGTTTCGATATCGACAACACACAGGCAAAAAGCCTCTCCGAGCATCGACCGCGCCGCCTCACAGTTTACTCAATAAATCGTTTTTTTTTCTCAACTACACATTTGTTATTGCCTATATATAATAACGTTATTGTTTCGCATGTCTCGTGTAGAATTACAAAACTATACACACATGGTATTCATATGAATTAAGGACGTATGAGCGATATTTTTAAAAATAATATGAGAGTTTGATAAATTTTTGATATTTTGTTCTTAAGCGTATGAAAAAAAAATGTTGTGTCGAAATCGTTTTACTGAGTGGTTTAAGAGAGGATTGGCTATCACGTATGCATACTTAATGAAATTTTGATAAATATTTCAGCGGAGTTGAAAAGACTATGCCGACGCAACAAACGGATTACGGAGAAACTTCTGCGAGAACTCGCGTCGTCGACAGCCTGGAAAAGTTGTTGCCCGTTCAGCAAGCCGCCTCCATTTTATTGCAAGCCTCCGTGTCGAAGGTAATCGCCTAGCAGATCGTTAAACTCGGTTTATCGCCATTTTTACAACATCTCTCATTGCAAATGTTTTAACTTTCGCTCCTGGCGCTGTTGTTCGAAAAAAAAAATCATGTAGCAATGAAATCATGTAGTAATAAAAAAAAAGTAGATAAATAAGACAAATAAATTGACAGATCACGGAAAGCGCAGTTATTGAGAGGGCGGAAGCGTCAGAGCTTGACGGAGAATTGATCGAGCCAGCTTTTCAGACGACCAAGGAAAAAGAATGCTGGCACCTTTATAGAAGAATGTGCGACAAGGGAGTCTGCGTTTCCTTCGATACTGTTCTCAGGTTTTTTTTTCATTTTTGTTTCAAATTAAGATTTTTCGATACTAAATCAACAGTAAACAGAATCTTTTAAAATCATGATATTTTTTATATCCACAGACTGTAGTTATTATTTTATTAGTTGCTAATTAAGTACCTGTAGTATATATAAATGACGAAAATATATTTGGACGAACGTTTCTTTATACGATTAAATTTTCAAGATGATACAACGAATTGTTTAAAAATGTGTCAGTTACTAACAAGAATTGTATCAACTAAGGATTAAATTAAAAAAAAATAAATCATTTATTTATTTGGTTAATACGAAACATAATTGATTAATATTTTTTTCAGAGGTATGCTTACACCCACCGAATACAGACTACGCAGAAAAGAGAAGACGTGAAAAAATATGTCACAGAGAAAAAAAGCTTCAACAAAAAAAGAAGACGAGAGAAAAATTGCTTTTCCATTTTTCGAGGATATAGACACGTCGAACGTGATTATACTGCCCATCGTTTATCTCGCTCACTCAAAGACTAGATTCCTCCATCCGTCCTTTTTAGAACCGAATTATTGTACAACTTTTCGACAAATAGTTTATACAATCGCGATTTACCGCGAGCCAATAAACAGTTTTACCAAAAACTTTACTGAGAATACATTTTATTAAAAAAAGAAAAATAATATCTTACAAACTCCTCAGAAAAGAGTACCCTTTAAAACTCTACTAAGATAAATAATAATTCTACAATAGAGTGCAAAGATGCTTACTAACAATAACGAGCGCTTTATATATATGCAAATTTTTTAAAATGGGACTTCACTCGGGGAATTTATAACTTTTTAACTTTTTTTGCATTATTCCTCATGAATAAAAAAGATAAATATAATCGTTCTATTTTTGGTGGGACATGACCTCTTCCACCCCATACTCTCTCTATTTTAGGTCAATCATGCAAACTTATGAATTTCAAACATCCAAAATTTGTGATAATTAATAAATAAATATTCGAGTACATTCCGTACGGCTAAAAAAAAATTAGAGTGTGCCATGTGGGTTTTTCTCACGCAAAAAATAGAATTGCGATGCAATTCATGCAACTTCCTTGGAAAAAAATAATGTAAATAAATAAATAATGCAGTACAGTCAATATTGTGACTAAAAAGGCTAAAAAGAGAAAAAAAAAGAAAAAAAAGGTAAGCACACTGTACAGTGTAGCAGCTCCATCTAACATTCATAGATATAATCTGCCTGAGTATGATTCACGCTCGGTAATTCGGTGCGCTGCACGCGCATCGTTTGTTACGTCATGCTGAGTCGCCCCCGTGTTTCTGTGTTCAGTGCATGAACGTACCTCGTCGTAATCGGTCGAGATGACGCGTCGGACTCTTCATTAAATTTTTTTCTTTTTTTTTTCAATTAATTGACAAGTAGTGCATATATATACAGTCGTTTAGATGACAAGTCGATTGAGCAAGGGCACGAAAAGTAACAAAATTCTGTAAAAAAATGTGCGGCGATGACAGGAGCGACTTGTCGCTGTTGTCATGACGTTTCGATAATGTCATTCACCAAGAGGTACAGAGGCACAGCCAATGTCGATTACAAGGCACGTCTTGAGCACAAATTGTACTTGGTACGTAAACATAATTTATTTTCCATTTCCCACGTCTCGATGTTACAGATTTTTTTTATGTAAGACTTTCTACACGAATCACCACCTCAGTTGCTCTTTTTTTTTTAAATTTTATCCACATAGGTACGTTTAATAACGATATATTGGTTTTTTTCAGGCGAGAGAAAATCCCGAGCCTGTTTTTGACATTTCGGACTGTGCCCTGAAGCAAGTGCCCTCGGGTATATATTCTCTGTGCAAGGTATTCAGGAAAAGAGAATTATTGATGCAATGTAACCGGCTGAATTCCCTACTGAGTGGTGGTGCCTTGAGCGATCTCTCGCTCTTAACTGTTTTAGATTTACACAAAAATGAATTTACACATTTGCCACCAGAGATTGTTCATCTAGTTTCTTTGAAGGTGAAAAGCAGATGAAATCAAGCATTTGTTTATAAGAGTATGTTGAATTGAAGAGCATAGATAAAATACTTTTCATTGCAGGAACTGTATCTGCAGGATAACTCTATTCGTAAACTACCAGGAGAATTGGGAAACCTGACTCATCTATTGATCCTCAATGTTTCCAACAACAAGTTGAAGGCTCTACCGGAAAGCATGGGAATGCTCAAGAGCCTGAGAATACTTGATATAAGCTTTAATTTGGGAATGCAAAAATTGCCTGTTAATCTTGGTCAAGCCCAATCCCTTGCAGAAATTAAATTTGATGGAGTTAAACTTTGTTATCCCCCTGAGGACATTCTATCAGGTGGAACTATGGTGATAGTAGCTTTTTTGGCAAACGAATGCGGAATCGATTACACACCGGAAAAATACCGATCGGAATATGAAGAAGATGAGAACGTCTGTGAAAAAGATGATCAGCCTTCGTCCAGGAGAAAAGATTCCATTGTTCAGGTTTTTCACTCTTTTTTTTACTGATCAATCGAAGTCATTTGTTTGATTTTATTTAAAACCTTTTTTCAAGCACCATTTCTTTTTCTTTTTCTTTGGTACACTTCATTTCGGCAATTCGTTTTTAATGTGTTGCTTTTTCTTCTGTATTTTAGGCAACCTTAATGAAGCTAGAAAAAGCAAAGGCACGTGGACACACCATTGTTGTTATTTTATTTTCTTTCACCTTATCGCTTTTTTTACACATTGACTTTGTATTCGGATTTTTGTTCACGTCGATTGTAACCAATCATTCGTTGGATCGTCTCATCTCATTAAAAACCATCACAAAGGAAAAATCTACATTGACAATATATTGTGCATGTTTAAAGTATTTGAGGGGGAAAAAAATGAAATTATTATTCGCAGGAATTACGACAGAACGCCCTTCTCGAAGTTGAAAAAAATATCAGGGTGCAGCAGGAGTACGAGCTTGAATTGCAATCTATTCACAAGATATCCAAAAAGAAGGTGATTCTTCCTTTTTCATTTGATTTTCATAATTTTACGATTCGACATGCATACTCATTTCATTTTTTATTTTTCCCCTATATTAGCTCCTGGACGATTTAGCGATGCAACAAACGCAGCTGGAACAAGAAATTGAAAAAGTACAACAGGAGAGAGATGCAACACGAATGAGATTGCTGACTCTCATATACAATGGTATAAATTTATATATACATGATATTAATAAAAAGTTTAATAGAGTCGTATAAAAATGAGGAAATGGTGTAATTACAGCCGAAAAGGAGGCGGACAATGTGATTGCGGAATTTTTGCGCAGCAGCGAGGAGGAAAGACAGAGTCAGGCGGCATTACTCGAACAAGAGAAGCGAGAGGAAATGGAGATTCTTTCACAGTGCCATTCTGAACAAACTAACCTTCGTACAAAAGAAACACTGCGTGAGTAATTTTGCACTGGTCGTTAAAATGTCATTAAAATATCATTAACAAGTAATTTAAGATAAAAATCTTTAAAACGATACCCGGAAAAATTTGGTTCATTTTTCTTCAGTCGCAATGGAGGAGCTTTTGGAAAAAGAATTTTTAACGGAAAAAAAGATAGAAGAATACACAAAATTCCGTGACTACAATGCTCAATCGTTATTGACAATGTAAGGATAATCTAGGACAATTACTATTATATAATTATAAAGTGAAAAGAAAAGTAACTTGGAAAATAAAGAAGAAAAAAATAATTTCAGGGAAGTTAAAAATAATGATTATTTGGCGGATTTGGTGAGGGACCAAAAACAAAGCCAGGACGATTTAGTCGATAGACTGAGAAAGGACGAAGTGCTCCAGCGGGTGGCAGTGGCTGCACTGTTGGAAAAGAGCGACGCTCGATCCTGGAGCATCGTGCAGCAAGTGACTTTGGTACAATTCCAACTGGCTGCACTAACGAGCATCGAGCTGGAGCGTAAAAAACTCGAAATTAATCAGCAAATAGTAAGAATTTGTTCATTCTTTTTTTTTCTACTTACTATTCTAAATGTAATAAACCAAAACTATTTTTTTTGAATGATTTAGAATGATCTAGCCGACAAACGCATAACCCTGAGTGCGATTCTCGTTGACCTTCTTGACCAACAGCAAAAACGACGACAACAACTTTTAGAGACTATTCAACAAATCGAACAACGGAGGGACGTCGATGTATGTATACATAACACTGTTCGGACCATTCGAGTTTCTTCAAAATAATACACGCGTTATACATTTAACTAACCATTAGCGGATATTTCGATCGATTCAATGTCAATTTTATATGCAATATTAGCGCAATAAATAAAAAAAAATGTTTGTTTCAGAGCTCGAGAAGAAACAGTTTGTTCTGGTTGATGCAGTATCAATCACTGATGGAGGCACGGCCCAAAGGTCTTCTGGAAGGTCTCGAGCCAGCTTTGGTTCGTCATGTTGCAGTCGCAGGTGCTCTGCACTGTCTCCCCTTTCTCGCGACGCTACCCTCATTGCTCCAGCATTTGGACGACGAGCCACTCCAAAGTGTGAGTTTATTAAAAATATGCTTTTACAAGAACCACCACTTAAAATATGTGCAAACTTTTTAAGGTTTCGCCATCTTTCAATCAATATATATATTGTTTATTATTAAACTACATTTTTTTACGTATTTTATATGATAAATAGTATAAAAATGTTCTAAAATAATGTTTTTTTTTTCAAGATCGGAATAACCTGCGAGAGAGATCGAGCAGCCATAAGACTGGCCGTCGATAATTATTTGGCGGAGAAAAAAATAAATTCGGAAGAGTCGCAGGTTAACCCATCCGCGCCAATTTACCCATTAACACCTAGCGAGGAACCTTCTTCGAGTTCCAATATATACGAGTCATCTAATATTCAGGATATAAGCACAACCGAGTGTGTGGTGTGCCTTGATTCGCGCGTACGTATCCAAACTCTTGGAAAAAAAAAATACACCAAACATAAAGCAGTTGTACTCAAAATTTTCATCTCTTTTCTTTCAGTGCGAAGTGATATTTCTTCCATGTGGTCACATGTGTTGTTGCGCCACGTGTTCTACAAAAGTGACATCCGAATGTCCAATGTGTCGCGGTTTAATTCAACGCAAGTTCCAAGCGACGTAAGGCCTCGATTGTTTAAGAGAAATAACAAATCGCGTGTACATACAATCTTGTTGATTAATTATTTAAGCACTGTGTGCTCACGCCATAACTTGAGCCTTTTCTCCTGCATTTAAAAACATACGTATTATCAAAAGATTTTTAAATGGTCACCGACGATTACATTTCCGTTAGAATAGTCGTAAGGTTTTTCATATAATCCCAATTTCAATTAAAACGAATGTCGCACGATATATTAGAGAGATAAATACACAAAAATCATTTTTTACCCAATCTTGGACTTTACGTAAGAAAATATTCGTATTTGTAACACCAATTTTCGAAAAAATTTAATTTTATTATTATTATTATTAACATTATAGCTACTGTATTATTTATTCATAAATAGGTTAATGCAAGGTGCTTTTCGGCTTCCAAGCATATGTAGCGATTGAAAAGTTACAAGGCCTTACTACAATCAATCAAAAATGTTTTAAGGATTATAAAAATTTTTTCTCGTTTTCCTGTACAATAGAATTTTGAAAACACGGCACGGCCGACGTTGACAGCAACGTTTTTGATTTGTGTTGGGTCTTTATTTACAATGATAGCAGCACAAACTTGATCCTAGTCTTGTACTTTTTGATATTGGCTCTAGTGCCATATCTCATTTCAGTTCCATTGTATAAAAAAGGCGGGTGCAATAAAAAAGATGGAGCACAGCAATTCAGTAGCAACCAGCAGAGTCATTCAATTATTTCTCTTGCATTAAATTATCCTTCTCATGTAGAAGAAAAAAAAATAATAATTCATTCGTCCTCAGCAACCTCATTCCCATCTTCATCCTTTCTTTGCTGTTTCCTCTTTGTGTTGGCATCTTTTTTCTCTTTCTGAGATTTTTTAAATGTCTCGAGAGCCTCTTTCAAAGGATTTACAAACTGTTCAAACTCTATTTCCTCTATTGCATGAATAACATCTGCTCCGGATATTGTTTTTCTATTACCCTTCTTGGCTATTGTGTTGGCAGCGGAGGTAAGATACAGAATGAATATGGAAGCCGCTTTGGCCACCGCCACCCTGGCTTCTTTTCCTATTGTAACACCGTCAGGCAGAGCCTCCCTGATTATTCTCGTCACGACCGCGTTCGGCAGATTCAGATCCTCAAGACGTTCAGCCATCTGATCAACGTTCAATACAAATTCATCAAATTAGTTGAAATTTTCTTATTTTTAACCATTTTTACAGCATGCTCATACTATCTTCCTAAATTCGAGGTTATCTTTGAATTTTGAGGTTACTATCCCTGCACGATTATTCTTTTTGTCTCGTAAAAACTGTCATTCACTTACTTTCAATTGTTCTTGTTTTATTTACAATCCGCGATTTTTTCTTTTTTCAACAATAAGTATAAAACGTCTAAACTTTTTGAAAATCGCGTTTTGCCGGTTTGTTGTATAAACAAAACGCTCTTCCCGCTTCTCGCGTATGTGTGTTTCCATGAAAGAGCGCTCGGCGAATGTAGGCGTATACATACGACAACGCCACCGGAAATAGAGGAGTCTAGTTACTTCGGTAAGTCGAATGTAGGTCGAAAGTCGTCAACGTCGTCTGCATGTAGTGTATGCGCGTATGCACGATCTCGCTTTGACAGCTAAAAAATAGAACGTCACCCCCTCGTCTACTTGTTCAGTCGAATATTTATCTGACGTACGAGATTCGTCAGTTTGATTTTTTGCGAATACTGATTGATACGTAAATTGACAACATTCGGAGAAAAATGTCAAAAATCGAGGAGGGCAACGCACACATCAGGCAAGCGGAAAAAAGGTACGTACTCTCGTTCCTTCATTTTTTTTAAATACACTTTTTGGACAATTAAACACTTAAAATTGATTTTAGTTTAAAAACAACCGTCCTCAAATGGAGACCCGATTACGAGGTGGCCGCGGATGAGTACACACATGCGGCGACTTGCTTTCGAATCGCAAAATCCTACAAACAGTGCAAGGACACGCTCATGAAAGCTGCTGATTGTCACAAGCAAAATCGATCGTATCCTTTTTTATAAAATCTACTCTAAATTGCTTTACACTTTGTCAAAAATTGTTAAATATTTTCCTGAAAAGTAATATTTCTAGTTGGTTTCATGCTGCCAAGTAAGTTGTGCCATTAATAATTTTAATAGATGGAATTATTTAGAGTGAAAATAGTAAATAAATATTATTTATATTTTCAGAAATTTGGAACAGGCTCTTCTCATCTGCAGAGACACGGGTGATCTTCAGGAAATCCCAAAGCTGGCCCATTCGTCATGCTCTCTGTACCAACAGCATGGTTCACCAGAATCGGGAGCATCGGTATTGGACAAGGCTGGAAAAATGCTGGAGAGCACAGATCCAGAGGCTGCCCTACCACTGTTTCAGAGAGCAGCAGAAATAGTCATGGTCAGTGTAAAAGAGTTTAATAAATGATCAAAAGATTGTGGGAAAGGACGAAAACTGATAATTTTTTTGTTCAAAGGGAGAAGACAGTCCACGACAAGCAGCAGAATATATGAGCAAGGTAGCTCGTCTTCTCGTGAGATTGAAGATGTACGACCAAGCGGCCGATGCAATTAGAAGAGAAATAGGAATGCACCAGGCAATAGAGCATGGACCTTCCGTTGGACGTCTTGCCGTGGTTCTGGTGCTCATCCAACTGGCAAGAGGTGACCAGATAGCTGCTGAGAAAGCATTCAAGGAGTGGGGAAACTACTGCGAGGTTCCCGAGGTCCAAACCCTGGAGATGCTTCTCCAGGCTTACGACAACGAAGATCCGGACATGGCTAAAAGTGCTCTCAGCAGCCCGTTCATCAAGCACATGGATGTTGAATATGCAAAACTCGCCCGGGGACTCGCTCTACCGACGCCTACGGAATACTCTATTCCACCGGTTGGTGTTACAGCAAAGGCAGCACCTTCTTATATTTCTCCTAATACATCTAATCTTCCGGATCAAGCAACGATAGAGGCAGAAGTCAATCATGTAATTAAATTGATTGATTCTGGAGCTAACTTGATTCTGGAACTCACTGCACTTTTGATAATAACGTGATTACTGGTTATACTTTCTTCTTCTACTTTTGCTCTGTGCAGAGAACTGTCGAGTCAAAGGCCGAATCTAGTTCCGCTGGAGAAACTGCCATGTCGGAGATGCGACAGTGGGAGGAACAAGAGGAAGAAAATGCTACTGCAGCTGTACCACAGAAACAAACTTCGGAGGAAGCCCCCTCAGAAACTCCAGAAGAAACTGTGCAGAAGCCCCAGGAGGACGATGACGATTACGAGGGAGGATTGTGCTAATTGAAAAAACTTCTGCTAAAAATCATTCTGATCTCCCAATGGAGCCACTTATTGTGCTCTCAATATTTTGCATTTCATTTATCTTTGTCCATCCTTCGATCTACGAAGATAGGTTCAGGAACACAAGCTTCACGGCTAATGCTCCACCAAACTTTATGCATTGTTCGTCTAATAGCCATTATGTATTAACTAAGCTTCACGAATTGTTATTGCTACCAGATGTAAAATTTATTGAATATCATATTATTTAAGAGAAATCGATAAATTGCGAATTATTGGACTATTATTGTAAAGGAATAAAGTTTGTTGGAGTCAATTTCAATCATCTCTGAATTACGTCTTACTCGATATAATTATTAAAAATATTTTTTTTATAACTCACGTTCTTACGGTCCACGTAAAACTTCGACTCGAGATTCAATCCAGAGACAACTATTTGCACTTATTTGGGAGAAAAACACACGGGTTCACGCAAACAGTATTTCACGTGCTCGTTGAAAATTGTAAGGCAATACGAGACTTTGGCGCGAATAGAAAAATAATAATCAACGAAAAAAATATAATCACGAAATAACACTAGCCTCACTTATATGAAAAATTAATAAAGTACAGCTTCCGTGAGAGACACAGGATGAACAAAAGATTCGGTAGCCCTTGATTATGTATTAAATATAAAATATTGAAAGATTGAACAAATGTAAACACTGCTTTGGTTACTGCGATGAAGACAAACAAGCGCGGCAACGACGAGCAATCAGCCGGTTTGCGCTGCTACTACGGAATTCAAACGACACTCTCTGCGTGCTCTCTATAAGCAAACTACACAAGTATTAATAATATATGATAAATAAATAAATAAGCTATGTATAGTGTGTTAATAAAATAAACAGCTTCTCCATACTCTCTTAATATATTAAAAAAAAATGCGATACTCCTTTATGTTTAAAATGTACGACTTCCGGTAAGCGAAAGAAAAGTTACTAGGAATGTTTGGAGATCGCTTCTACTTGCTTGAAATTGTCCCGAGTGGCACTGCGGTCCAAGATCAATAGCGCACCACTCTCCGGAGTCGTTTCAATCAAGCGCAAACGTCAAAATCGAATAAATAGAGTCGTCTGCAGTGTAGGAACGTCGAATCTACAATAATAGAGATAAAATCTCGGTGCTAGACTTCATAATATTGTATTAAAAAAAAACAAATGAAAAAATAATAAATAGAAAAACGAATATGTAATGCATAGAGAATCGCGAGGGTGTTTCGATAAGCTTTGCGTATAAAACAAAATAATGTTTTCTATTGTCGCGAGATATAGTGACAGCGTGCGCGAGTGATATATCTCCCGAGAGAATATAATGTAATGAGGGAAGAAAAATTTTAACGGAGGAAACGAACGCAGTGCGGAATCTTACGCAAGACTCTATTGTTTCACCCCGATGTTCGGTAAATCGTCAAACGGGATCTCTGCTGTGAGAGACGACACGAGGCGGCGAGACAGGCCGCCGTGTTAAATTTAATAAGGGAGGAATGACGCTTGAGGATCCATTTTTCGTCGTGAAAGAGTAAGTCGCGGGGCTTATCCATTTTCGATAAATATATATATTATTTTCTGCGCTCTATATTATATTTTGGTCCGTGTATCATCGATCGTGTACTTTTATTCGGATAAAAAAAAGCTAAAAATATAGAGTAAAATAAAGGGATGTATAGCCGTGTATAATAATACACGCGCGCTCTGTGTGTGACTCACATCGTTCATCAACACATTTCTCGCCCGATGCTCCATGAAATCACATGTATATTTATATGCATACGTGCATACTGTAACACGAGAGAGGGAAAGGGGCTTAAAATTGTTTACTTTTTTTAGCGAGGTTTGCAAGGCTTTGAACAAGACTCGCGGATTGTACGGACGTTGGAGCGAGTCCCAGATTGACGGGAGCGTTGTTTCGACGCCTATTGCACCCGGAGCAGGGGTCGCCGGACTTCCGGTCTCGCGGGAAGAACTCGTCTGGACGACGACCGAACTCAGGAACGCTCTAAGATCCATCGAATGGGATCTCGAGGATCTCGAAGATACTATTTATATCCTTTTATGTTACAATTCTCTTCAATTCTCTTTTACACACGATAATACATATATTTTAATTATTTATACATATGCACTCGTAATCCCGCTATTACATTTTCACTGCATATATTTTACCACTGATTTGAACTCCTTAACTCGTAAATTTCAATACGTATCGTAGAGAAAAATCCAACAAAATTCAAAATCGACAACAAGGAACTCACGGTGCGTAAAAATTTTATCGAGCACACACGCGAGGAGGTGAAGGTAAAAGAATATGTGCAATTCTTTTTTTCTAATTTCACACGCATTACCATTTTTTGAGACATGGAAAAAAAATGATCGTGCATTTTGTTTTTTTCGTAGATTATGAAAGATAAAATGAATTTGAGTCGTGGACGAGACCGTGATCGCACCGCAAGACAGGTTTGTACATCCAATTTTTTAATTTACATATATTTTATTTTTATATCACGATTTTATTATGCTTTTTGATTTTAAAAAATTGAGATTTATTTGTAATTATCAAGATCGCACGAGAAATCCAAAGGTATCCCCATAAAAATGATCTTTAATCCCAAAACTCTCTTATAATATGTGTAAATACACAAATATTTAAATATACACCATAAAGCACATAATAAAATTATATTTAATGAGAATATATGCTATATACATACCGGGATTGGTAAGTGAGCGAGGTGAACGCCATCTCATGTCAGTCTGATTGTCAGTTCGCTGACAGCCATCAGCTGATTGTTTTTTTGTTGGTTACTCGCACGATGCTCCGATAAAAAGAAAACATTGTCACTTATTATTCATAATGGTCTCTCACATTTTTATCAGATACTTTTTATTTATCGATAGGCTAACACGTATTCGATCAGTATTTTGAAATAATAAAAGTGTTGGAAAACATAATGATCGATGGAATAAATAAATGGTGTGTTTTTTGATTGTGTTACCGGGGAAACGCGCAATAAACAGCCATTGCTCGATAACAGTCCTGCGAGAGTTCCTCTCAATCATGGCACTACGAAGTACAGCAAATTGGAAAATGAAGTGGACAGTCCGAATCGGCAATTTTTGGAGTCTACCATGGAGCAGCAAAGCACGATGATGCGACAGCAGGACGAGCAGCTAGACATGATCGGCGAGAGCATTGGCACTTTAAAAACAGTCTCTCACCAGATCAATTCCGAGTTGGATGAACAAGCTGTGTAAGGATTTATTCTTTTTTTTTTTCTTGAAAAATTTTCATTTTTTATATGTTGTATTTAAGGCGATACCGTAGATGTACCACGTGACACAAAACGCGATTTGCTCAAAATCCAAAGATCAGCCCATTTTTGCCATTAACCTGCATGGGCTAAAAAAATATTATTCTCATTGACAAAGAATTAAAGAAGTTTGAACCAATCGCGTTTTTCAACTGCCTGGGATCTGCGGCATCGTCTTAAAAAGAGTTTTGGTTGTAGTATGCTGGACGATTTTGGAAATGAGCTGGAAACTACAGACTCCAAACTGGATGCAACGATGAAGAAAATGGCCAAGGTTCTACACATGAGCAATGGTAACTATAGCAATTACATACCAGCGCCCACAACTTCTGTTCCAGGCATAGCAGAATTTTCTGCAAAGCCGTCCTCGCTATCTACTCTCTCAACAACAATAACAAACTGTCTCTTATGTTATGGAGATTAGTTGCGTGTCTTTTTAACCATAATGACGAACATATTAGCACGTTTGATTGTTCCAATCTGTAATTGTGGATTGACCTCCGACTCGGTTCCCTTACTCGGTTCACCCAATCGGTTATTATTCTCTTTGCCAGAAAGAGGCTGTGCCTCCCTTTCCGACTCAACCCTTTGTGATAATTGCAGAGCCAAATAACTCCAAACTTGCCAACTCCCGACGAGAAATTAGCTTCTTAGGTACACTCTCTAGCATTTTACAGATTTCTGTAAAGACAGCTAGAATAAAATAAGCATCAACAAGAAAAAAACGACATGTGTCAAAATTCTCAAACAAAAAATTTATGGTGAAAAGTTTTCCCGTTTTTTTTTTTACTTTCAATATGTTTTGTTAAAGAATTTTTAAACCATTTACTCGTTTACAAAAAGTTTTTTCAATGCTTTCCTTTGCATAGATCACTCAGGGGAACACTACCATTAAAAAGATTTCCAGGGTCAAATTATCAAACATGTTATATTTAGAGTAGGCCAGATGCAACACTCAAAGACATTATTTTTCATAATAGCATCAAGGAGTTTATAAAAGACAGAAATTTGGTGAGCAAAAGTTGAAATAATGTGCAAGTCTATTCGAATCCACTAGAAAAAACAAACCGGTTTGTGCGATAGAAAAAATTTTTGTATAATATCGAAAAATACCGATATTGGATTTGATTCTACCTTTTACTCAATTCGTATATTAGCGTTGTTGATAATTATTTATTTTAGAGTTGAATGATCATCGTTTCGTTTATTTATTGAAAAAAAAATATATGATGAAATAATCTGTCGAGAAAAAAGAAACCATAGATCAACTAACGAAATTAAGGGTCAATTAAAAAATCGGCGTATACTCAAATAAATAAGAAAATGTCGATGAAAGAAAACAAACTCGACCGATCCGTCTATCCATTACGCATAGAAGTATTATTCGAGCAAAACTTAGTCTATTATTGATGGAGTAATCATATGACATATAAACACTTCCACGAGTAAAAAAAAACAGAATAATCTCGCGGAACTACTTCGTCTAAAACTTGAGGGCCAAAAATACACTGGAACACATAATCTATACTTGTGAGATAGAAAAAAAAGAGTGTAAACGTTGTAGTTGTTGCCGCTGTTGCTGTTATTGATGTTATTGTTGTACATCGTTTTAACTCCTCTTGAAGTATTTCTTACAGAAACCTTTAAAAAGAAAAGCCAAAAAAAAACAATTTAAAACATTAATAGACGTTGAATTATGAATTAAATGACAGACTTACGAGAATACCCTGTTAATGACTAAATCTGTAGGTAAAAACTGAAACATTGAAATAAAAATAATGGAAGCAAATAAATGAGAAATAAAATGATAGTTTTAAAAGTGTGCGCATGTGATGTGACTTTCCGTTTGTTTTAGATCGGAGACAATGGGTAGCCATTGGAGTCTTGACTGCTATATTGGTGTTATTAATTATTTTATTTATAATCAAGTGAAACCTTCAATATATCGAGGCCCTCTGCGAATACCCGAATCACTCTTCGCGGAATTTTATGTAATTTTGTACCTTAAGTTTCATCCCGGCTTCCACGATTGTTGTTTCTCTCATGGTGATATCTCCTTACAAAGAATTTAAATAAATATAATATGTATATATATCTATTACAAAAACTGTTGATTGCCTGGAATTGCAAGAATTTCAAATCACTTTGACAATTTGACTTGCTTTATTCTCGTTGATTCTTATTGCTACATTTTGTACTACGCTACATCGTATAAAAATGTCTCATTATATTATTTTATGTGATAAAAACGTTAAAAGATTTTCTCAAAGATTGGCAGCTTCTAAAGATTTTCGAGTCGCGGTTCTTTCTTAATGGTCCCAACGAAACGAAATTTCTAAATTTTCAATAGCTACGGTCAGATAAAATTTATTATTATAAGGAGATAAATGGTGATGAATAGAGAGAAAGAGAATTTTTTTAAACTCACGTTCGATTCAAGTTTTGGCCGATGCTCCGCAAACACGGCTTTTTTTCTCATTAGATACATCTTTGGTATGAGGTACATTATTGCGTTAAATATTATGCGTCTCGACTAATTCAGCGAAAGAAAACTCTTTTTTTTTACAAAACGACACGCATAATATTTTTCCGAGTTCGAATTTCACCAGTAGATTTAGTACTCAAAAGCCTCGCTGGACTTTTTTTTTTATAAGTATCAATAAGTACAAAACGTATGGCACTCGAAGCGGAGGTGCTTCAATTTTATGGCTCCAAACGCACTCGTTTGAAGCAATCATCTGGCAATGCTTTTCTTATGTCCTCGATATTCTCTACCTCGAGTCTCAGTCTGCTCACTTCGTCCTCGTAGTTCTTAACCCACTGTGTTTGAAGATTTTTCGCGTCGGTCAACTCGCGAATTCTTTTCTCCAAATTGGCAGCTTGTATTTCTTTTTCAGCAGCAATCAAACGTTCCTCCAGTTGGTTGAGATCGTTATCGTCTTAATTAGAGACAATTGTTTTAGTCAAAATTCAATAATAATTATGTTGTTTTACTTTTAAAAAAAGAATGAAAATTAATATACCTATTTCAGGAAGAGCTCGAAGTTCGTTGATAATTTCCTCGACTTCGGCGATAGCTTTGTCAACTTGTTGACTCGCAGAATTCAAGCTCGTCCGAGCCTGGCCAACCTCGTGGTTAACCTCGTTCGTTGTGTTTACGTCTTTCTCCACTCGAGCCTCGTGCTTCTTTGCGTTTGTGTTTGTTATTTCGACTCTGAAGTGCAACTTTTCAGCCTCGCTCCCCAAACGAAGAGCATCCGACTTGGTCTTATTCGCTTCTTGCCGGATGGAATTAGCATTCGAGGAAGCCTCGTCAGCATTTTTCTAAAAACGAAAATCCATTGATGTGAAAAAGTAGAAAATTTTTTACTTTGCTTTTAGAATAGTGAAATTTTTGAAGGAACCTGAGCTTGGATTGCGATGTCTCTGGCGACTATGGCATTGTTCTCAGCATCTCTCAGAACATTCTGCGTCTCGTTGGCCTTCGTTATCGCTTCGTTGACCATTTTCTCAATCTCATCGATATTCTCGAGAGCCTCTTGAGCTTTGATTCGTTCCTTTTGAACTTCTTCGTCGAATTCTGCAAAAAGAAATCTTACATGTAGCAAAAAATGTCAAGTTGTTTGAGCAACCATGTTAAAACTGACCGCCCAATTTTTTCAAAGTCTCCTGAGCCTCCGCGAGCGTTTGATTCCCTCTTTTTAGAGCGTCCTTAGCTTTTTCGTTGGCTCCATCTACTTCGGACAACAAATCTGCCGTTGCTGCCTGTTGATACTGTGCGCGTTCCAAGAGTTCTTCACTCTGATGCGCCTTCTTGGCGAGCTCGTTCAACCACGCATCGTTTTGTTCGATCAAAAGTTGAGCCTGTTCTTTTATCTGCAGTGCATCGTTGCTCACGATGTCCACTTGATTTCGCAATTCACCGATGTCAATCGTCGGGACGCTCAGATCGAGAATCAACAATTGGAGAGCCTCCTTCACCGCAGCTCCAGATTTCTCTGCCGCTCGGCTCATCAAATTTTTCACCTCGTCGAACCGTTCCTCCAGATCCTCCAGTTTGTTCTCCAGCCCTCGGATTTCATCGCTAATCAAACATTTACAAATTCAATAAAACTCAACCACTATTACACTTATTTAAAAAAAACAATCAATTTACGAACAATAAATCTTTTGAAAAATAGAGACTAACCTTATGTTCGAATATTTCGTAATCGCTTTCTTGGCCAAGTTGTAAGCTTCGAGTGAAGTGTTACGTGCCTGTTCTGCCAGTAAGTGAATTTTCTTTGCCTCGTTGGTGTTTCTATAAAGAAATATTGATAGAATTTTTCCATTAATCGTTTAAAAAATAATGTATTTTATTCAAAGTAAAAATCTTAATTATTGCTTAAAGTTTTTCAGTACTCACAGATCGGCGAGCACTCGAGCCTCCTGAGCAATTACGGTCATTTGCTGATTCTGTTGACCGACCTGATCGGCACGTTTTCTCGCAGCAGCGAGAGCACTCGCGCCATCCGTCGCTAAGTAATTCTCGGTTTGCTGTAAAAAACAAATATTATAAGATATACATTTGAAAAACCAATAATAAAGGAAAAAGAATTTTTAATGTGTTTTAAAGATAAAAAAAGAAAGATAATTACTGTTAATTGTTCATATATCTGATCGAGAACTCGTTCGGCTTCCTCAATATTTGCCAAGCCTTCATTGGTCGTACGACGCGTTTCGTCCGCAGTCATATCAACGCTCTGTGAAATCTTTTCAATTTGATCAAGCTGGTCACGAAGTTCGTTCAACTGTTCGAGCAGAGTTTTATTTTCGCCTAAAACATGATTAAATTAAAAAAGGAACAACCATATAAATTATAAAAAAAAAGAAAGAAAAAAGCAATAGTTAAACTTGCTTCCTGATCCTTGTTTGGCGATCTGAAGAAGATACTGTACTCGATTTTCAACGTTTTTCAGTTCTTTTTCAAAGTCCGAGTCTTTCATAACTGTCGGACTGTTGTTTATTTTCCTCAGTGTACTCTCAAGATCAGCAAGACGTCTGCGATGCGCATTTACAGAGTCTTGGACGAGATTATAACATGCTGGACAATCAACGCAACCGTATTGTCTATTATGCTTATTCTCCTTGCAACGATCGCACCGTCTTCCCTCGACGTTGGTCAGACACTGAACGAAATTTAAGAACAAATGCCGCCATTTAATATCAATTTATGAAGAAAATCAATTGTATAGTCGATAATGCTTACAGGACATTGACCACTCGCGTCGCACTGCAAATCTTGAGATCCGATATTGTCACATTCGCAGTGCTTGCAACCTTCCCGTCCAAAGCCATACTGATAAGGTAAACACGCGTCACAGCGTTTTCCCGTGACACCTGGACGACATTGACACTGTCCGGTAGTAGCATCGCAAGTACGGTTGTACGAGCCTTCGGGATTACAGTCACACGCCGTACATCCCTAAAAAAAAATTTTTTTTCACAAAATCCTCGATTTTTCCCTCTTCGAAATCGCTTATTTTCGGATATTTCAATTATTATACTTTTTTTCTGGTGGAAAAATAACGAACGATAGAGATTAGTGAAATGTTACCTCGCCACTGAGAATCTGATAATATCCATCCTCGCATTTGTCGCAGTTTCTTCCGATCACGTGAGGTTTGCAGGAGCAATGTCCAGTAAGCTGATTGCAGGGAGCGACCGATCCATCGTCGAGCTCCAATGTACCAGGCGGATAACACTGACACAACTTGCAACCGTCTTCCTTTCGCTCCGAAAGAGCATCACCCCAGAATCCTGGCAGACAATCCTCACAGTGAAATCCGGCGGTGTTGTTGACACACTTTAGACATTCTCCGGTCTCGTGATTACAATTTCTTACGGCGTTGAGATCGATGTTGTTGTTGCAGTCACAAGCTCGGCAAGCTTGACCCTTATCGGGATTACCGAAGTAACCGTCCGAACACGTTTCACATCTCGCTCCTGAACATTAACAACAATTAATTAATCATTAGCAACAATTTATTAATCATTAAAATTAGCATTTAATTGTATAAAAATGAAGAAACAAAACGAACCTGTGCGGCCCAAAGGACATTCCGAACATATCGGATCGGGATTGGTGCCGAGAAGAATGCAAGGACCGTTGTTTGGGCACGGACAAGGCTTGCAGTCGTATGGAGTTCCTTTCAATGGATATCCGTAAAATCCACGAGCGCAGAGTTCGCAGTTGCTCCCAGCAGTGTTGTGGTGGCATATACACTGGCCTAAAAATAAAAAAAAAGTACGCAATAGTGTTTAGGAGAAAACAAAAAGTATTGTAAAAAAAATGAGATACCAGTCTCAGCTTCGCAAATATCGGCATGCCCGTTGCAGTTGCAAGGTACGCAATGAGCGAAGGGTCCGCCATTGGGTGGATCGTGGTGGAAACCGGGAGCGCAGGACTCGCAGAATTGACCGACGTAACCGTGAGGACACTGACAATGTTCAACCCAGTCGGCAGGCTCACCGGCAGCGCCACGTTGGGCAGTTTCCAGTCCAACGTCGTCTAAAAATCCCCTGCCCTGATGCGTATAAGTTCCACGGATTTTTATCGCGGTTAGATTTGACAGGATCGACATGAAAGCTCTAGGGGAGAGTCGCGGCTCCCAGCCGTAATCAGCATGCTCGTTTAGACGGAATTTGTATTCTTGTGGCTGTCAAATAATAATTATACATTATTCCAACAAGTTAACAAAAAAGAACAACAGCAGTACATTGAAAAAAAGGGTTTAATACCGAAACATTGGGCAATTTGTTGTTCTGTCCAAAAATAGGTTGAGTTATTTGCTCGCCGTTTCCTCCTTCGAGAATAATATCACGAGCGGTCGGAGCTGGTCCATTTTCAGCAATTCTCAATGTAAACGTGAGATCTTGATTGTAGGATGCTCTTTGATCACCAAGAAACCTCTCTGAAAATGTTTTTGCAGTAAATAAAAAGCGTGCCTCGTAATGAAACGCGATAAAAGTGAATAACAACGAACCAGGTGCAACGAAATAAACGTTGTCGCGATCAGGGGCGGAAACGGAGATGGTTTGAGTAACCGCGTCGTGATGAACGGGGATCGTGTTTCCAGCTACGCTGCCCGTCCATTTTTCATTGCTGCGGCCAAACATGCTCTCGATCGTAACCTTGGAGTATCCATTCGCGAGTTGGCATACGGACGAATGTCCGTAACAGAAGCACGGCGTGCAACCGAACTCGTTGTCCAGGTTGAGATTGAAGAACCCTGGCCGACACCTGACGGAGAATACTTATTTATTTAATTAAAATATACTTGTACGAGTGTAATAACGAAAAAAAAAGAAAATAAGTAAATGGTTAACTGACTCTCGACAACGTTTTCCCTCTACGTTTTCTTTGCAGACGCAAGCTCCTGTGATGGGATCACAGTTTGGCTCATTGTCGAGGGAACCTTTGACACTGCACTCGCAGGAGGTACACCCAAGAGAATCAAAGTTGTAAAAATTAGCAGCACATCGGTCGCATTTGTCTCCCGTAATGCCTGGCTTGCACTGACACTTTCCTTCGCTGTTGCACTGCAAGCTACGCGATCCAATCTCGTTGCAGTTGCAAGCAACGCAGTAACTGTCCTCGATCCTCTGATAAAAATTCTCTTGGCATCTCTCGCAATTCGAACCAGCCCGGTTCGCGCGACAATCGGTACAGTGACCACCGTGGCCTGTTCTCTCGTACAGCTCCTTATCAAAAAAACAACGATCCGAATATCCGTTGCAGTTGCAAGCTAAAAAACGTTTACTTTCTTTTTAATACATGTATTGTATCATCATTAATTAGGGCTATTTATTCAATACAAGAAGGCTTTGCGCCCTCGTGGTAATAGAAAAACTGATCCAAAATTTAGTTTTTTGGTTCATTCAATAGAAATTTTTCAATTTCGCCCCAAATAATTAACATTTTCGTTATCTACGGGAAATTTCCGATCGAATAGGCTCTTAAAATCGAAAAAAAAACATTTCAAAAAATTTGGTGAGTCACACTGGGTCTCAGGACCCATGAAAATTTCAATTAGCAATATCTTTCCCTTTTCTTGACGAAATCAATTTTATTATGAGTGATTCCTAAAGATTTTTGCAAAACGAAGCGAATGGCGTTGGAATTACGTCAATCCATCAATTATTCAAAAAGATATGACGCCTAGAAGATTTTTGAAAAAATGGAAAGGGAAAATTTCAATCTTGACGGAATCGACTTTATTAAGGGTGATTTTTCAAGATTTTTGCAAAACGAAGCGAATGGCGCAAGAATCACGTTATTACATCAATTTTTCAAAAAATTATGACCCTTTGAAGATTTTTGAAAAAATGGAAAGGTACCTATACCTTCAAAAATTCGCAAAAATTTTGAAATTTTTTTTTCTCGATTTTAAGACATTCGATCGGAAATTTCCCGTAGATAATGAAAATGCTACTTATTCGGGGCGCAATTCACGAATTCATATTGAAAAATTGAAAAAAACTGATCCAAAAGTCAGTTTTTTGGCTCATTCAATATGAATTCTTGGATTTCTCCCCGAATAATTATCATTTTCATTATTTCATTTCAGTAGCCTATGTTCAAATCGACGTTGAAAACTGTCTGACAACATTCATTCAAATCGTTGCAAACGTTTTTGCGTGATTGAGTAACAAACATTCAAACATACATTCACATTTATATATTAATAAGATAAAATTACATCCCTTACGCGGCCAACGTATAGAACGAGGAAAAAATCCATTTAATCGAAAAGGTAGGCAGGTCATAACTGAGTTAAGAAACAAATATATGAACAGCAAGAGAAAACGCATGGCGCGTGGTGAAGAACGCAACGATGCAACTTCAAAACTGAGTGTACACGCTCACTGACCATTCTATTTACTTGGCAATCGCCCTCCCCTCTTTTTCAATCAAGTTACTTCTTCAGAGAAAAACCCCACAAGATTTTATGCAGTTTCTCACTTTAAATGGCGTATAGAACAAAAATTTATCGTATTTTTCTAAGCATATATGGATAGAACGAAGGGGAGGGAGGAAAGAGAAGAAATAATATTTTGATTGAATCGAACGAATTGAATTCTTGTTTCGGCTTGAACAAATAGGGGTGAGGGTCGACGAAAAAGGCAACGGTCCCCCACTCGCGAGTCGCGTGTCGCGTCTAAGGCCAAATAAGGTGAGACACGACATGGAGGAAGCTCCGAAGAGAGGAGACACAAGGAACGAAGAAAAAAAAAGTTGACTCACGTTTGCACTCGTGAGCGTCGCTCGTCGTGGCTCGACCCCAAGGTGCATCGTTGTAGAACGGTAGACACTCGTTGCAGTCTGGACCGGCTGTGTTGTGCTCGCAGCTGTGGATAAAACGAAAAAAAAAACCTTTTTGTTTTTTGATTCTCAAAATTTCTTTTAAAGTGAAATAAAATGAAAACAAATATACTTACCGACAAATTCTGCGCGATTTACCGTCCTGAGATGCAGTGTCTATGCACTCACCGGCGTGACCGTTGCAAGCGCAGCGGGCTCCGATCGCTATGTCGGCGATCGCGTAATAATACGACTTGAGAACTTGCTCGTCACCGAACAGCTCATCACCGAAGGTATTCGGCCTATCGAGAATTATTCTCAGATCGGTCGCTTGGACCCATTCCTGAAATTTGTGTAAACGCACAGAAATTGTAACGTTAAAAAATGTTTTATTTTCATAATAGTGATTTTTACCAATGAAAAATATTTTCTCGTCAGTTGTGAAAAGGATTCCTTTGTAAAATGAAAAAAAAAAGAATAAATAAATGAGTAACCTGAAGAGCAGGATTCGTGTCGAATTGGAAGGCGGACGGACGACCTTCGAGGGTGGAAAAGGCAACGGTACCACCGCGAAGTGGCGAAATGTCGGAATATTCGGAAGTACAGAGAACTCGCGTGTCGTCCCCTCGAACGGTCTCCTTCGTGTCCGGTAAGCCGTAAGTATCGCGACAAGTCGCAGAATAAAACTGATACGGTTCCCAGTCCGAGTTTTCGTTTCTCCTTCTGTAGATACCCCAGCTTTCCGGTCTCGGAGATTCGAACAGAACCCGAACGTAAGTTATATCGAATGTTTTACCTGCAAACAAATTTTCCTTCATTCAATAGCAATCTATATTTTTTATATCTCATTAAAATTAATTATATTCAATGACAAATTTAATATTTGCCCGTCAAAAGCGTTTTACATTGAAATTTGATTCTGTCGAACGTGCTCTCGCGCTGTGAAACGAGCCTAAAAATCACGAGCTCACATGTGGTTCACAGACGTTCTCATAGCCTCGAGCATTCTCTGTAAATACTAGAAACTCGTGCATTCGTGATGTACACCCCCGCGTGTACACTCCAAACCAATAATTTCATTTTAAAAACTTTTCACGAAAGAAATAAAAAACAAAATTTGATGTTTTGGAATATTATTAATTTTAAAAGAAATTTTAAAAGAAATATAGCTGTTGTAATATAGAAGTAGGAAGGGAATTGCAGCCGGTAAAGGAAGTACTCGAAAGATAGGAGACTTGTCGCGTTGAATGCGAATCGCGGTGATGATAAATTTATCAGTGTAGAGAGGAGGGCGGTCAAGAGGTCGCGCATCGCTTCGTGCTCGCATCAATGAGTTTCTCTGACGAAATGTTATCTCGTAGCCCAAATTTAATGAGACCCGTGGATCTAGAGAGAAGTATAAACGTACCCAAGTAAATGGTCAAATTAACTTGATTCGGATATTCGATGCCCTCGGCCATTGTCTCGGATTGCCACCAGGTGGCGTTGTCATTGTTGTCACGATCGGTCATGAACGCGGCAGGGTGGTCGCCGTATCTGCAGAGCTCGCACGGTTTTTTCTTGACCCCGGTTTGCTTGCAGAATTCGGTCGGTCTGTCCTGACCGCAGGTGTTGGTTGCTTCCATGAGAACACCGAAAGCGGCGTTCTCGAACGGTGGTATGCATCGCTGTTAAAGAGTCTAATTATTAAATATTCGTAAACCAATTGGCGGGGACACAAAGGAGGCTCCTTATATTCATCTACCGAGAAATCGTAAACGAGGCCGGACAAAAAATCGTATCTCGTTAATAAGCTATGAGAGATAGCGCGACGAGAGAAGACGCGATTCTCCGTGACAGAGGTCGTTGTGTTTCGAAGCGTCCTGTTTATTGTCGCCCCGGCCAGCAGAGAATACTCGATTCATCGCACGCAGAGACTTCCGCGATTTATGTATATTCTCGGAGAAAGAAAAAAAAATGAAACGAACGTCAACGCGAGAGCGATAAGCTTCCCCAGGCTATTCCCGGGAGGAAGTTGGCATTGATAAAAAAAATCGTTTCTTCCCCGGTGACACACACACTACTTTATACGCAGAATTAACGAAATATCGAAAAATCTTATTCTCAATAATAAAAAAAACTAAATGACCCTTTTAGAAACGAAGAAAAATCTTTATCTCTTTCTCTCGGAGCAGCGCCTAGTACATAACTCGAATATTTCTCACTTTATCGCCGAAAGTTCAACAGAGTTCGAACCCGCTGCCGGGCGATAACCCACTGCCGTCGCTTCTCGTTTCAAACTCGAGGAGTAAAAAAGATTTTTTACGTTCTTTCTATAATTCCACCATAGCCCAAAATAGAACATTTTCAGCCGCATGCGTTTCTTTTTCCTTCATAGTCCTATCATCCTTGTGAACGTGAAAAAAGTCGTCCCGAGCGTATTAAAGACAATAATGAAAAATCTAAGCAATATGACGATAATAGTAGCATGAAAGAACTAACCTGCGGGGCTCCGGAATCGTCGTAACACTTGTCTTCGTCCGGATTTTTTCTGATCTTGTTAAAATGCGGATCCATAAAGTCCGGCTCGCCAACACTTCCGATCACCACGAGGGTGATTGTGAAATAAAAAACGGTCGTTCTTCCGTCCATTCTAAAAGCGGAATCTTTCGGGAATGAAAAGAATAAGGTAAGAGCAGCACCGAAGAGGTTCAGAGGGCTCTCACGAGGTCATCCGTTTGCCGCGGAGTCTTGAACCTCACTGCCAGACTATACCAAACGCTCTGTTATGCCACACTGTTCCCTCGCTTCGCCCTCCCACGATTCCGAACAGAGTCGACCCTTCTCCCTCTCTCTCTCTCTTGAACAACTTGGATTTCGAGATCCCTCGAACGCGAGCGACTTTCCATCCACGTGTATTTCTCAAGGAAGCTGCGCCAGTCAAAACAAATTGTCCAACGCATCAGTTCTCTACTTTTATATTTTTCGTGTCTTTGCCTATATCCACCGCCACGACCCCTCTCCCGCTCTCTCTCTGGCGTTGAGAAACAAAAAAAACGACGTTGGAAGAGATTTCAATCGGGCGTCCCTCGCGTCACTGCCCCATGAAAAGTACCCGATGAGATCGCGCACGCACGATCAACGACGTCGATTTTTGGTAAGCTTTATCAGGAAAATAAGACAGTTTTAGAGAGTTCATACACGAGTAATAAAGGAAAGGTAAGAATGGATGGAAAATAGTGAGGTTTTTTACCGAGGAGGCACGCGCGATCGAATTGCTCCGGCACTCGCCAGCCTGCCAGGCCACAACTGCTCTCGACGCCATGCAGAATATCTCGAGAGTGTCTCGCACACGTCTCGCGTTACTACCACACTCAAGCCCTTTTTTCTTCCTTTCTCTCTGTTTCTCTCGTTCGCTCGCTCGATTCTTCCAGTAGCTTTCACCTCTTTCTTCTGCGTGTAGTGCTTACCACACTTGTGAGACGATTCTCCAATGGAAAGCTTACCGTGAGTGCAGCAGCCCCACTCTCTTTCTCTCTCGCTCGCTGTGTCCTCTCAACGGTTCTGGCACGCTCATAATAATCTCCGCGTACGCTCGGAAATCGCTCTCTTGATCCCTTCGAGAGACTCCGAAGCCCACAGACTTTCCATCAAACACATATATTTTTCATTCTAGATCAGTTATTGGGAATACATTATTATTTAAGTTTAATAACTTTTTGGCAAAAGCCAGAGTCTGGATTTTACGAATTAAACGTCAAAAATTTACTTTTTGCTGGGATTATTGTCTGTACATCCTTAATGAGAGTGATGAGTCGATGCGTATCGTAAACGCGCATGTCGTAGAGGCTAAAAAATAGTTACGATGAGGGGACGATTCGTGAGAGGGAGAGTCAAATAGTGGTATGATGTTGATTTTCAAGTAGAGACTGAAAGTGGGCATGAAGTTGAGGCAAATCGGCGAATTGGTGAGCTTGCGGGATAAGACTGTGATCGAACGAGTCCCTGTGACGATTTACGAGGGCGGCGTTCCATCTAGCGTTCGTAGCACCGAGATAATCGTGGTTTAAAGTGTCACCGACGTGAAACGCTTCTTCCGGTCTTAAAACGATTCCATGAATCTCTCGGGTGAGTCTGAGGGCCTCGCCGAAAATAGAGGGATGCGGTTTTTCCTCGCCGTACGCGTACGACGATATGATGAAAGAAAAATACGGCTTTATTCTTGTACTAGCGAGAATAGAGTCCAATCTCTCGTCGAAGTTGGATATTACTCCGAGAATGAGACCCCGCCCGCGGAGATAATTTAATAGCTCGATAACTCCTGGACATCGTTCCCAGCACTTGTCCGTTCCGTAACACTCGATCAGGCTGTTCGCAACCTGAAATTCACAAAACACCGCGAGTTAGGTTATGTTCCGGTCTCGACCGTCGATGAGGCAAACGGAGCTATCATATATATATTTGCATGTTTATTTTATACTTTCTCTAGCGACTCGTCTGACAATTGGTGATCCTGCTCTTTGAAAACGCTGTAAACGATCTGCTTCCACCAATTTTGCCATCCGAGACCCGTGTGTCTCCCGTAAATTGGATGCTCCCGCTCCAATCGCTTGAAGTTACTTTTGAAGCTTCGCGCCAAACTCGGACTGTCCGCAACGGTAACTCCATGCTGCAACGCGATCTCCGAGTAGTGCTCGACCAATTTTGTACTTAGAAGGGTTCCAGTTACGTCGAAAGTCACCAGTCGTGGACGAACTAAATTTAGCATCCTCCGCGTCCCGATCATCACTAAATACAACTGTCAAACTCTCAACGCGCGCAATTATATTCTCACGATTGCAGCGGAATTTCAGCGATCGGGGCGCCACTCCTGTCAACCGAGTACCGAGCCGGCAATATTCAAAATTATTATTGTCTCTCGCAAAATTTTTTACTCAATATTTTAATAAATTCTTAACAAATGGAACAATACATAATACTTCGTACAGTATTTACAATTACTGTCCCGACAAGTCTGTAGGAAATGTTGGAAAAAGTCGCAATTTACAGTAAGCCCGATTGACACTCGATCTCTTTATCGTATTTATAATCAAGTTTTAACGTACATAATCGTGTATATACGTATATACACACATTTAATATTATATATTTTTATATCAGATCGTATAAAGTGTGCGTATGAAATTTTACGGTATATAAATATAAACACCTACTTGAAATATTCGTACTATGGACAAAATCCAAGTAGATGAACGCTTTTAATCTACGCCGCAATAAAACCTATTGATACACGATAAATTGTTAAATTAAGAAAAAAAAATTGATAGATCTATCGGAGACGAAGGAATAATTCTTATTTTTCACTCTCTCTTTGCTGCTCTTCCCATCAATATTTCCAAAGATACACAATTTGTGCTCACGAGACACTGCACTCGAATACACACACGACGATGAACACAATTGAGTGAGATCGATTATGATTGCAAAAGAATGATGTTTCGTTTATACGATATATTATGAAAAAAAAATTCGCTTTACAATAAAATAAAATCTTTCCATACACACACACGTGGAAACGCTCACACACGTACACATAAACTATTTTATTCGAGTTTATGCACAACTCTATATGAAGTTCCGATTGTTGCAAGTTGAGTGAACCTTTGGGATCATTTTTTTCTTTCATTATAATTGTTACTATTATTATTAAAATTATAAACAGTGAAATCCAGTTATTTTTTTTTCTGGCAAGATTGAAAAGTCGATTTTTAAATAATTATACAAAACAATGTAATAATTGTGTAAAACATTAGTTGTGCGACTGACGAATCTGAAAAAGACTTTTTTCTTTGTTTTCTGTTACAATTTGACGCGAGCATAGTACTAAATATCACATGATTTTTGATGTCGCGACCAGTTATGTATTTACTATTATTAACTGCGTATAAAATGCAAACAGTCGAAATGAGAGTCCAGTAAGATTGTCACTGACGCTTTTTTTTTCTCCTCTGTATTCTTATCTTGTTGCGCGATTACCTTGGTAATGATTGAAATATATATCACCTCGTAATGGCTACGCTTAAAAACGCTGTACAAAAAGAAATTCTGCACTCGGTACAACCAACGAGATGACAATTATGGCAGCAACTTTTGATACCCTTGCACATCATATATATTTCTATATAATACGAACATTCAAAAAAAAAACGTCGATCTCGCATCACCTTATCCTTTCACAATATAGAGTGTTGTATATCGTAAATAAAAATTCATCTGCTTAAAACATCGATCAGTCTCACAATCGTATATTTCTCTCATAAAGTTCTTATAGAAATTTATGTTTGTTATCTTCTTTTTTATTTATAAAGTTTTACGAAAGAAAATCGTCCACCGATGTGTATCTACACATACACATGCATATACGTATAAGTATATATTTTAGAGCACTTTCGTTTCGCAAGATTGATATCTCGTTTAAATATATATATAATATATATATGTATATGTATAGATGCGCGCGCGTGTGTATGTGTGTGTATATATATGCATATATACAAATTTATCCCTATCGCTATTTTGCTGAACCCGCATTTTTATGCGTCTACCTCCATCGCATTATCGAAAAATAAATATGATGTATCGTCAGAAACATCCTTTGTCTCATATCTCTTTCGTTTTTTTATTCTTTTTTTTTCTTCATTCTTTCTTTTTCTGGCTCGTTGAAAGCAAGTGTTCTCTTCTCTCATATATCAGTATATTGCACACCTTGTGCATATCACCGACGTTTCTCCGTCTCGAAATCTCATGACGTGAACATCGCGATAAGACGAGAAACGCTGGATCACATCGTTAAGGTAGTACGAAAAACTTTTATAATACAAGAGCAGTTCATTCTTCGTTATTCGAGGCATTTACTTATTTATCTCCTCTTCTTTTTTTTTTAAACTCATCTCTTAATCGACGACTGTCAGGTCTTACAATATAATACGATAGTCGGATAACGTATTTCGCTTCAAAATTGTCAGTCAGGATCGCTCTTTATCAATCTGGCATATTGTAACGATCACGGTAACGCGAGAAATATTATTCTTATCCTTTTTTTAAATTATTATTTACGTTTATTATTATTATTATTGTTATTATTATTATTATTATCATTATAATTATCAGTATTTTTATTGTTTTTGTTGATGTTGTTGCTGCTGTTATGAAAATTGCGAGTATAAATGACGTCCGTATATCGCAATCCTTGTTTTCCAATTTTTCGTTCTGTTTTTGTTCTTTTTCTTTTCGTTTTTCTTTTTAAATAAAACAATTGCGCTCAGAACAAACGCTTCTCGATGACTACGAAAACTGAGACTCGAGTTTGGTGGCATTGATCCGAAACAGACTAAATGTATCGAAGCAATGTCACATCGTTGCACGATTTTGTTACGATTTTGGTTTTCTCGTATTTCAGTCTGTACAATAATGTTCTTTTTTTTCATAATCTTTCTAGTTCTCAGATTACGATTTGACTCGGTGATGCTCAGTGATCGTACTCTGATATATATATGTCCAATTTTCAAAGTTTCTTTTTTTGCTAAAAAATTCTTTGGACGTCGAGGTGTCCTCGCTCGTAACGAGAGTTTATCCAACGTAATTAATAAGTAAAATAAATTGAAAAATAAATAAAGTTTTCGGAATATTGCCAGCGAAGGTGGCACCGAACGAATGAATGTTTTAAACTCGTTTTTGCTGTTTGCACCACTCTCGCAAAACTGGCAGTGAGTATACGGCGGAGGATACGATCTTGCAGACGGAAAATAAAGAAAATTATCATTATCGTAGTGAGAACATAGATTCGTATAAAAAATATTTATGCGCGTATATGTATAATATAAATGTTCTTTAGAAAAGTATGCATCTTAGGTATTGGAGAATAACGAAAATTGCAGGTTACAAAAAGTATGACTGACGAATCGGATTTTTTTTTTCGAGAGTTGAACAAGTTAATAAGAAGGGGGGCATATTAATAGATAAAACAATATTGCTCATAATCTGTCGCAAGACGAGGCAAGTTCTCGTCGTCTTGGGACGGATTGAAAATCAGTTAAGTTGCTTTTTCTTTCAAATTATGTATATCTAAAGAATGTCACTCGGGGAACCTGCACATGTTTTTTTTTTCTAAGCGATTCGATGAAAATATATTTGGGGTGTGAAGACGAGGCTCGAGGATTCGTATTATGCTCTGTAATTGCAGGTACCTTTCAGTTCTCTACGCTTTCTTCATTTTTAATGCCATTCCTCACGTTTTTTTGGTCCATTTGGAATAACGTTTTTCTCTCTTCATCGTGTACTCTCTCTCTCTCTTTCTCGATATCGATTAATACTGCCTGAACGGATTTTCAGATTCGCTCTGAAACGTGTAACTCGTCCAACATCTCGTCGCTTGATTTATCATCAGTTACTTATAACAATACCATCATTATTGCTATTTTATATTTTATAAATTGTTACGATTGGGCCAGAGTTCCATTGAGCAGGTGAATGCAACGTTCGTTATTATCTTCTCATACTAATTATTAAATCTTTAACGTCATGGAGTATAAGCACTTTTTTTCCTCCAATTTTTTTTTATTTTTTACGCATTTTTTTTTATAACAAAGAAGAAATCACGAAATCTTCGGGAAGATCGATCAATGTGTCACTCACAACGTCGCAACTTGGACCCAAACGTTAATCGAATGATTGGCATCTTAGAAAAACACAGACACGTAATAAAGAAAAACCAAAGTGCATACAGGGGGCTTATTCCTACCTACGGACGACAGTTATTATAATTTTGATGTTTAGATCGCCCAGACAAGCGAAACTGTGGATGGCCGTTGTCAACGATCGTAACGCGACGTTAAACGCCGAGTAAACTATGTGAATAAAAGAATGAAAGAAAAACGAAATGATAGAACGACAAGGGTACGAAGATAATCTCACTTTGCAAACGTTTTTCGACTCGCCATCTTACCCCGTGACAAGTCTTACATCATAACTCGTTAAAGAATTAAAGAATATCATCACAGCAATTTGATGTACTCGCTAATTATCGAACCGTCTTGTAATTGTTCGTTTTAGTTTGTTGATAAACACGACGATTCGAGTTAATGGCAGTTTACTAGCACATTACACGCGTTCGGCCCATTTTTCTGTTTAATACGCTCAATTTTATTTTCTCTCGATTTAATATGAAAAATGACTAATAGTTATCCACAAAGGCTGGATTATAAAATAAAAATCGTACTAATATCATATCTCCAAAATGGCTAAATTCGAAGAACGTTCGATCCCTTGTTTCCTTGCGCTCTTCTTTTTTATTTTGCGGCCCCACAGCGACGTTTTCTGGGACTCTCGAGGCGCAATCTCGGCCTGTACGAAACCTACTAGCTACGAGTGTGTCTCACGACGTTAATTCCTAATCGAGAAGGACTTTCTCGAGAGGAAGAATGAGACGATCGACAGGAGAGGATTCTCGCGAGAACCACGGAGAAAATAATAAATAAAGAGATAACTAACCTTAAACAAAAGATAGACAGGGAGGGAGATTAATTAGTGACGGATTGCCTCGTTGCCGCGTGCATGGCGAAATCAACGAGCGGATTGCTCGTGACAATCGGGAGCGAAGTTGCTCCGCTGAGAGTCACCTTTCCAGCCTGACCAATTGATAGCGAGAGTGGTTTGCACATGAGTTTTTCAACTTGGTTCATCGGTACCAATTTCAACGGGAGCTCGCTCTTTAACCTGACAGTCTCCGATACCGCGACGATGCTCTTTAGCTGGACGCTTTTTACGACTGGTTCAACGCTTGCTTGTTTCGTTGCCGATTCGTTGCTCCTACCCGTTTCCGTCTCCATCTTCCTGCTGATTTTTGTACTCTCTCCGATTCCCGGATTCGAGTACTCGTCGTAACCGGAATCCGACGACGAATCACTGAACGTTTTGCCCAGAGGTTTCGCAGATTCGTTGCTCGAAGTGATCGATTCGACGCTGTGGCATGGACTCGCCGATGCCGAGCTGTGAGAAGGACTCGCCGAAGCCTCGCTACTACTGCTGTGCGGCCGACTCGCTTCGTCCATTCCTCCTCCTCCTCCTCCTCCTTCACGCTGCAATCGTCGCCTCGCTGTGCAGCCCAGACACCGTTTTATCAACGTTGGGTCTATTATTACTTCACCGTATGGTCCTTTGAATATTGTTCCGCAACAGATTATTTCCCTGTATTTAATAAATCGTCATATTAATATTTTTTTTAATTCTCCCCTGGTCGTTTTTCAATAGTAAAAAGTAGAATAGTTTTTGACAGTCTCGATAGAGTCAAAAAAATACCTTTTGAAATATGTCAGGTCAATCCAGTCGTGAACTGGAACGTCATTGGGTTGTTCGATGGGCGGAGATTGACCGTTGAGTCTTTTATCGGGTAACGTCGTGTCGTCGCTACCTGCGGGACTGCCTGCTCTGCTCGAACCCTTGCTCCCTGCGCCGGCCAGATACTCCTCTGTGACAAAAAACAGAGAGTAGTCTCGACATGCCCCGTTAACTCGCTCATCCTCGCGATCTGTCTACCAAAAGCTCATTTTCTTTTTATTCTTACCTGCAAGATCGTCGCTCATAGCTGGACTCTGCTCTCGATATCGCTCCGGTTTCGAGTACACGTGCTTCTTCTTAAGAATTTTTTCCATTTTATCGAGATTCTCCTTCGGCTTTTTCTTGTTCTTGGACTTGAATTTCGTCAGCGACTTTATACCGGGACCCGCACGAGCGTCGACCACCTGACGTTAATAAATCAACACTTTTTAGAAACAAAAACTCTCTAAGAAAATTGATGAAAAATTAAAAAAAAAAACAAATGAAAGAGAAATTTACGTGTCTCCAGTTGCGATTGCTTCCCGTTGGCAATTTTTTCCATCGTTTGACAAGAAGTACGCACGCGTTGCAAATCTCGCCGTTGCGACGTTCCTCGAGCTTGAAGCACTCGATAAAGTCCTCCTCGTACTTCTTGCTGTCAGTAAATCTCGAGCTGCTGGATTTGGCTTTGCAGATGCAACATCCGGTCGGTGACCGATACACCTTTGGCTTGTGAAAACTAAACATCTTCCGCTTTTATATGTTCGTTTCTCGAAACTCCGTCTATAGTCACGATGCACCTGCAAAACACAATATTTAATTTTATTTTCAAATTTTTACTATATTTTATATATATTGAAACACTCTGAAATACAATGATGCATTTCCTCATTTACAGACGACGTGTGTCAAATAAATATTTTTAGCACTAGTTATACGAATATTTCTCGATTCGTGTACAAGATTTTTCCATACAATAAAAGATGGAATAATGACTCTGTTAAAAAAAGGTCACCGGAATCGCAGTGCGATTATGTCATATGTAAGCATACAAATGGAGTTAAAAGTGTGTCTACGATAAATAAATAAAATAAAGATGAGGAGCGTATTATTATTATTATTTGCTGGAAATTTGGTAACAGAGAGAGAGAGAGAGAGAGAGAGAGAGAGAGAGAGATGTTGGAAGGTGCGGGGATGGGGACGATGAGTTTTGTTTGTTGTTTGGTAAACATGACGAGAGCGAACGAGGCGCTCTTTCGGAGATAAGGAGCGCTTAAAAATGAGCGAATCGCCAAGCGAGAGTCGAGAGGATGACATGCCGAATACAGTACATACTATTATGCATAAGAGAGAGAAAGAGAGAGGGGATTTGGTGAGGCGGACGAGAATTTCGGACAGGAATCGAGGACGATCGTTTCGCGATCGGATAGGCCGCTGCCCAACGTATCGTGCGTGTACGCATGCACGTATGCACACGGAGCGGCATTCCCCTTTTACGCGATGGCTTATGTACAATCCGCGATAACAATCCACTCTCGAACTTGACCATAATGTAATAATCAAATATTGTGAGAGAGCTCCACTCGCGACCAAAACGATCACGTCTGCAGTCGTTGACACAGGTTTTCAATCAATTTTTGCGAGCGCGACGAGCGCTGCAGTTGCAAATGGAACTCACCCTGTATAATGCATTTTATCGAAGAAACGCGCGGATATTGTCCTGCTTCGGTATCTGCGAAACAGAGACTCTGTGTATTCGCTATATGGTTCTTTGATTCTCGACCAATCAAGGAGGTTCGATCGTTTCTCATGTGAAAATTATTTTTCAACTTTTTTCGCTAAAATTTGGCATACATTGAGATTAATGTGATACCTAACTTGTGACCA
>JAPYYW010003622.1:0-14146 GCA_030522545.1 Cremastinae sp. A BG-2022a | reverse complement strand
TGAGATATTGATTATACAAAATTGCAACTTCAAACACGTGCTCTTATGGGAAGGTGCAAAAAATTGGCATTTTTAACAATTAATATCTTAATGAGGAGCCTTCCTAATCGTCGCCTTCCTAATCGTCGTGAAATTTTTACATAACTTTTTAGAGATGATACTTATTATTGTGTAAAATTTTCAAAACATTTCCATCATTTTCATTTTTGAAGACAACATCCTTAAGTAATCACTATTGATCAATTTTTTTAAGCTTGGGTCTGAAAGCATAAGGTAAACGTCCCAATAGATGGACATGTCCCCATTGTTGGACAATTTTTGCTATATTATTTTTAACATTTGAATTATTTATTTCTCAATAAAATCGTTTGGATTATTTTTCATAACTTCAATTTATTGGAACAAATTTGCTGAATCCTACAGAGACATTGTCAATTTTCTGTCCAACTATTAGGAAATTCTACATATTCAAACGTTCAAGTATTTATAAACTAGAAATATTGTTTAAAATTGACACATAAAATGGGTTTTGGATCACTTAAATATCAGACAATAGTTTAGATGTGAATTTGAAGTAGTTTTTTTGTGTGAATATTTTTTTTAATAATGATAAAGTGTGAAAAATCCTTAGCTGTGCAACTATTGGGACGTTTACCTTACATGATACAGCTTTCATGTAGGATGATAAGCGGTGTAAAAGTTTCAATGAAATTTATCAGTTTTTGTGACATATCTTTGTTTATTTTTAATAATTATGTACGTCGTTTCATAATCTTGAAATATTGTAATAAAAAATTATAATTTTAAAAACTGGGTTGCTAAATACTAGCTCGTGAATCGTGTTTTTGTGCACATTACGTGCTATTTTGAAAAAATTGAAATTCTTATTGTATATTTTTGCAACTGAATTATCAATTGTTTTTTTACGTGTATTCTTCTTTGGTAGTTTCTTGATGATATCAAAATCATTCGATTAATTCAAATTTGTAAAAAAATTTGTTATTTCCGATGTCTTAGAATCGAAAAGAGCGTATAAAATGAAATAAGTAGATATTTTAAATTTGGAATAGTGAATTCCTTCAAACATTAAAGTGTATGATGTACCAAAGCATACAATGAAATTTGAACCTAATATCGTTTTTTTTTCTTTTGAAGCACATTGACATTAAGATCGAGTGGTTCAATTTCCACACGGTGAAACCTTTTAAAATTTGGTACACACGTGCACATGACGTTAGAGAAAGTTTATGCAAAATTTTAACATAATCTATTGACGCTCATTTTACAGACCAACCACCTTAATGTCGTGTAACTTCCAATTCTACTCGTTGACGAGTACACTGAGAGAAATCATGATAGTAGATTTTATCATAAAGTGACAACTATACTGATTATTTTATAACTAAATATATTTTTATCGTAAAATAAAGTATATTTAGAATATAATCAAAGTAAAATCAACTCCATAATAATTAGTATAGTTGTCGCTTGCGTATAGTAAAATTTACCATTATTTTCTCTCAGTATGAAAGAAACAAAGTGTAAACTCACCATCGGCGTTCGCGCTTGCTTGAACGTTTCTCAGGTGTTGATCGAGCAAAGCGGCCGGGACTTGGTCCTTGATGGCGGCGAATTCTTCCATGGCAGCTTTGGCAGCGCTCGCGGCGACCCTCGGGTCGACGACCGAGGCTAAAAAGGCGACGGTGCTCATTACCGGATTGCCGGCTTTCGAGAAAGGTACCGGCTGATAGGCGAGCGGGCCCAGGCCTTCCGGGCCACCCTCCTCGAGATAAGGATCCTCGATCGGCAGTCGCAGAAAGTGTAAAATGCACTCGTCCTGGGTTCTCGAGCCAACGTGCTCGCAGACCTTGTTCCAGTCGTCCTTGTGGAGCTCCAGGCCCTCGAGCAACAGCAGAGTCTCTTGCTCGGTCCAATCCCGAGTCGCCCCGGCGGCCTGTTTGTTCTTCAACACCGCAGGCTTTCTCGCGTATTGGTCGATCTTCAGCCCGAAATTCGCCATCGCGCCCGCCGGTGGCTTCTCGTCCGATCCAGTCCCCGGCACTATGTTCGGCTTCTTCTCAAGATCCAGGAGAGTCTTCGCGGCCGACGGCTGAGGCGTTTTCGGCGGGTTCGGATTCACGGGGGCGAGACCCGAGGGTGTGTCCGACAGAACGTGGAAGTGGGACGTCGGCGGTGGTCCCATCGGCGTTGGCCTCGATTCAGCGTCCACTTGGTAATTAATGAGACCCCATTGCTCGAGAAACGCATGAACGCGCATTATCGCGCAAACGTCACCGGCCAAATTACGTCTACGAACAAACAAATCGTAAATCGTACATCGTAAATCATATATCGTTAATCGTTAATTGTATATCGTTAATCATTAAATGTATATCGTTAATCGTTAATCGTATATCTTTAATCGTAAATCATTAATCGTAATTCGTAAATCGTTAACCATAATTGAAGCGGATCCGTTCGGCGAGAACAAATTTACCTGCAGGCTGTCGACGTTATGTACTCGGTTGGATTCAGACGATAAGTGTCAATCATGAAGTTTCTGTAAGCGAGATATATTTCAGGTGTCTTGGATTTGTTCTTTCCATTGAAAAACTCGGAAAGCGCGCGCTTCTCGATAGTATGGATCGAATTGTAGTCGAACCATGCGGAGTAACTCGGTACGACTATGTGATGAGTTTGTTCCGTCACATTGTCCTCGGGCTCGTCACCCTTGTTCGTGCCTTCGGTACGCTCTTTGCTCGCGTCGCGCTCTTCACGATCCTGAGTTCCTTGCGAACTGCCCTTTTCACCTGGAGCAATGAAAATAATTTATACATTTGCACGATAAGTCATTGAGGATGTATGTAAGTCGTTGAAGATGTATGATCAATTTTTTCAAAAATATGCATTTATGGAATTTTATTTCTGAAAAAATTCGTGCAAAATGCTTCAAAAGTTATTAAACCCCAGATCTGACAAAATTTAACATTAATTTTTAGTAAAAATATAAAATTTTTGCGAACTTTATGGTATTTTAAGCGTTAAAGTGTTTCGCAAAAATGTTGATAACACTGATACAATCATCGACGATTATTCGAGTCAAATTTGTATTAAATAAAACAATATTTTAATGCAAATTTGAAAGCTGTCATTTAAAAAGTAATCGTTGAGTTATATTTTTTCACTTTTTTTTTGCTGTTGTACGAGCTTATATGTTTTTTTTAACAAGTCATATAAGCAATTTGAGATGAAAAATAATTGTTACCGTCCATCGGATCATCAAGATCCGCCATATTTCCAGATTTAAGTGGTTGAAGTTCACTGTCTTGTTTTTTGTTTCCAGTGATCGAAGGATTGTTGGGACCACCTGTGACACCGGCTTGGTTCGTTATCGGTGGATTTGTTGTATTCGCTACGACTTCGACTATCCGAGGTTCCGCTGGTGGATCTTCCATTCCCTGCGTCAAATCTTCCTCCTCTTCGCCACCGCCTCGGGTTTTCTTCGGGTTCATCACCGCTGTTGTTGCTGTAACTGACGACGACGACGACGACGAGGACGGTGCTGCTGTTCCCTGAAGTCCCGCAGGCCCACGTCCACTGCAAATTTCAAATTTCAACATTTTATTCATCATTCATCTCTTTTACATTGGACGATGAATGACTCACTAAGAATTATTTGGAAATATTTTATATTTAATAATATAAAAATTTAATTAAAGTTCTTTTTACAACTAAGGTAGGAAAGTCTGTCGAGGTCTTTACTTATTTCGACATACGACAGGGATAAAAGTTTTATTAGAAGAAGAGTATTTTGAAGTTCTGTGAAAATATATTCTCGTCTACCTCTTGCGCTTGCCGATTTTTGGTGGAGGCGTAGGAGAACGTTTTCTCTTCTGCTTCTTGGCAGAAGCAGGGGGATGAGCTGTGGGCGGTGTCATTAAATCTTCAACAGATAATCTGTACTTGTGCACTTTTTTCTGTCCGTTTTCATCGACCTCGTAATCCTCCTCGTTCATCCACTCGTTGTACTGATCCAAGTCCAGAGCCCAAGTGGCGCAGACTTTGTAGGGAGTTCTGTTAACCAATTTTTACAAAGTGAGACTAGTTAAATGTTTCAAGAATATTTGGGTACATAATTTGATGAAATAAAATTTTTTATATTACAATTTGATAAAATAAAGTCAATAATCGTCTAAATTTAATGAATAAATTTTTGTATACCTGGGACCTGGAATCGATATCCCACTGTCTGGATATTCAATTGGAAGATCAAGCGTTGCCCAAGAGTCATAACTGTCAGGAAAGTAGTACCAATGGAGCAACACAGAACGCTCGCGACGCATGCAGGGCCTTCCGTACTCCTCTTCTATGGGATCAACTGGAGGATATATTATGTGAGTCGCCTCAGCCTCAGTTTCAGCGACAGTCCCTTGGTGCCGTCTGACCACGTCTTTCACTTTCGCAGCTGTGGCTTTGTCGACCTCGGGCCTCACAAAGATGCACGGTTGTATCATGCATCGATTCTGTATCAGGGCTCGTTCGGCTGCTACCAGCATCTCCATGACTCTGTCCAAACGAGTGCCGGACTGTAAAAGCAAATTCCAATAATAAAAATAAAATATTTGAAAACATAATATATGTTTACACACACTTACATATACAAAAAATAAAGTAATATCTTAGAAAATGTTTGATTGCGAATAACAATTGTTCAGATAAAATAATTGCTACGTAATTCATGAGCCATGTACCGGCCAGAAACAAATATTGGGAATTTTTGTTTATTTTTCATGTTCCGTGTTTGAATTTTTCCGAGATATAAAATGTGTGTTATTATAGAACAAGAGATATTATCTGTTGGCATGGAGATTATTTTTATCGTTGCCAAAAAAATATTTTAGTGAAAGTGATAAATAAAGTTTTGATCACCTTGCCCACAGGGAAGTCGAATCTTCTCCATCCTTGTTCTTGTTTGAACTTGAAAGCGGTTGCGAGTATGTGACACAGACCTCCACCAGGTTTGAAGTCTAGGAAGCATTTCATCTGAAAATTTTTTCCATTGGTTACATTGAAAAATGATTAACGGTGAACACAAAACAATGTATTGTGCTTACAGGAATTCTGGTCATTGGCGGTTTAGAAACATTTTTTCCAAGATTGTCCTCTTGGAACTGAATCAACTGTATTACTAAAGCGGATAAACTTTTATTTGTCGGCGGATCTGTTTGGATATACTGAAAAAGAAAAAAAATCATAAAATATTATTTTATACTATTCAACATTTAACGATTTATGTACGCAAGTATTATACAGAAAGAAAAACAATTTTGCATGATTGAAATCAAATTTGATTGCATGGAAAGCATAAAAAAGAAACAATCGCTGATGCGCCTCGAAGAGAAACAGACATACGAATCCGTTTCAATTTCAGTAAAAGTCCAATCATGAATTTTAAACAGCGAGAAATCTTTCCAGAGTGAGAGATATTGCAGAACAGAATGTCGAATTTTTCATACGCTGAAATTGCTTGGAAAGATTTGGAGGAGCTTTTCATCAAAAGTTTGCCAGGTATGAAATTCAATACGAAGTATATGGCTATATATGTTCGAATTGTAATGGCTTAAAAACTGGAAGAAAACTTCCGGGAACGTATTTTTTAAAAAACCGTGTATGCGTATAAACAAATTTCGTGCCATTCGTCGAGATAAGGAGGAAAATGTGTGGGGAAACGTTGGAAAAACGCTCGGTGCGGTCAAGCTTGGGTCACAAATGGTGCTCAGTCGCCGGAGGGGTTCGGCGGGCTTTGAGCAAAACTTACCTTTTTACAATTCTTTAGAAGCCACTGTTTAACTCCGTCCAACTGGGTAAGGATTTCTGTTGATTCGAAAAATTTTGTGTTCGGACCACCGTCCTTTTTCGGCCCGAGGGACAACATTTTTTCACGCAATCCGTTTTAATTAGTAAAAAACGTCGATATACCACGCAAACAACGCTAGTCCGTTCTTGCAAACATGACAGACGCTGCGAAGATAGACGAGCTTCGGTCATGCACGCCAACATGACAAAAACGCCGGATGTCCACTGCAGCCATAATTCCTTGAACAAAACCAAAAGTCCCTAGACCTTTCCACTAGTTGCATTATCAATTTACAAAAATAAATACGTGTAATTAGACGGTAAACAATTATTTAATAAAAGATTTATTAAATTGTAACAAGGAATTAAACGAAACATTCGTTCATCATTTTTTTAAATATCTTCGGAAAAAAGATTCTTTATCTTGGTTATCTGTTACGTTTTGTAAAAGTAAGGTTATTCACGATCATGAATTCATGCGCTTTCACGAAACAAATAGAGCAAAGCTCGAGTAAAGTTTGAACTTTATTTTAATCTCTTCATCATGACCAGTAATTGTGAGGTACGTTGCATTGATTTTATGCAAAAATTACACAAAGTATTGTTGCAAAACTGCTACAAAATTTTTATCGATGATTTAAAGATGGCTACCAAGTCAAGTTGAATACTTTTTACAAATTTTTTTTAAACATACTTTTTACTGTAATTCGAGAATACTAAAATAAAGGGTCAAATTTTTAGGGATTAAGAATTATCGTAGTGATCCAAAAAGTATATTTGGTAACGTTAAAACTTTTATTAAAGTTGTTTTATCGTCATTTATCATTAATAATTAATACAAAAGGCCCAAAAACTCAAGTTTTTCTTTGTCGTACAGTTTTAAAAGTGTTTTAAATGAATATAATGAATAGTTTTTATAAAAAGTCTCTCATGTGCAAAACAATTGCTTTTTGAAAATAAAGGTGTACGAAATTGTGTTCTTGCATTTACGAATATTTTCATTAAATGGTCGGTAAAGACAGGTGTTTTTTTGTGCAGATTTTGTAGCAAGGAATTTTTAATCAACATTTTAGATAAACATCTTTAATAGCATGTGTTTCATTCTGAGCTAATTTTTTTACGATTTTTGTCCAAGCATTCGAACGAGAGTAAAAAGGTAACGGGTGATTCTCCAAAGGAGACAGATGCGGAAGACGTCAATGACGTTTTTGAAAAATTATTATTTGCGGAGGAAATAGCAGAGGAAACTGGTTACCAAGAAGGTTTTGAAGTCGGAACCAAAAGAATAATTGAAGGATATCACTTGGGATATCACAGATCGTCCCTGTTAGCAGCTCAATTGGGATTTTATTACGGCAGAGTTCAGTACTGTCTGGATGAAGAACTGTTTGGAGAAAAAGTCATTCAACAGGCAAAGAAATTGAAAAAAGATTTGGAAGCTTTTCCACAATCCAATGATGACTCTGTGGACATTTTGACAACATTCGAAGACATTAAATTTAAGTACAATAAGCTCTGTTCACTAGCAAAAATGGACCCGTCCTATCCAGAAGCTGAAAAACTGAACTACTGATGAAATTTTTAAAAAATGATTGCATCACATTTTAAGGAGGCTCTCTCCTTTATCAAAAACTATCAGGGACTCGCAGATTGCAATCTCGTCGACTTTCTCACCCACAATTTGTGGAAAACTTGTCTGCCTGAAACATTGCGACTGGAGCTAGAAAATATACAAACCGCTCAAAAAATTGGTGCAGAAGAAAACTGCGATTTCAACAGGCTGACTCGCTTGAGTCCAAAATTGAATGATTTTATTGAAAATGCATCATCTTTATCACTGAAAAACAGTCAGTCCGTAACAAAATTGGATGATTTTTTACCAGTAGTACCCGAATTAAAAAATTCCAAAGAAAATTTAATGAATTTTATGAGCAATAAAAAGCAGCACGAGATAACAGTATTGAGCCAGCTTGTTGGGTATTTAGCAAAAAAGCATAAAATCCGCTTGGTGATCGATGCTGGAACTGGAAAAGGATATTTATCAACGAGCATTTGTCAGAGTGATGGGCTCGTGGTGTTGGGTATTGACTCTTCAGAATCAAACGTAAAAGGGGCAATAAATCGTCAGAAAACAGTTACGAAGAACAATCTAAAAACTCTTAATCTGGTACACATTGAAAAATTCATACAAAACAAGCATAAAAACAATTCAGTGTCGCTAATATTAAAAATATATTAATAACACTTTAATTCCAGGCTCGTTATTCGATTCACCATATCGACGAAAATACAGACTACAAAAAAATCATCGAGGCCGAATTTGATGATCCAAAAATGAGCGATAGATGTATTTTAACTGGATTGCACACTTGTGGACAACTCGCACATTCCATGATAAGGAGCTTCGCGAATTCGGATTGTATAAGGTGTCTCTGCGTTGTTCCCTGTTGCTATCATCTGACGAAAGAATCTCTTACCGGTCAGTGCAATTTCACAAAAAATGCCCGAATGATAGCTCAACAATCGGTCGAGAGGAGCGAATTTAAGGGAAGAACCAACAGCTATCATCCTCCATCACTCTTCTACCGAGCTCTTTTGCAAATAATTCTACAATCACTCGGTAAATTTCAACAAGTCGAAAATCAGCATTTTTTCCTAAATTACAATATAAATATGAAATATTATTATCTTCGTACGTCGCGAAGGCATTCCTGACACGAGAATCGGACGTGGGGCACCTACTCGAGATTTTCCTACGTACGTCGACTGGGCTCTGACGAAAATTAAAGTGGATCGCGATAAGGTAACGCTGTGAATAAAAAATAGATGTAATTTTTTATCAAGAGATTTTATTAGATTATTATTTCAGATTCCATCTGTCGAAGATTTGAATCAACTTTACGAGACTCATCTGGACTCTCAATGGCGATTCAATGTATTTCAATCGATGAGAATTCATCTTGGATCCGTATTGGAGGCTGCCATTGTTCTCGATCGTGTCACACATTTGGAAGCCAACAGCCAGTGTTCAGAATTGGCCTTAATACAACTCTTCGATCCCCTGATATCTCCTCGTTGTTACGCCATCGTCGCATCGAAATGAATGATAGCTATCACGAGAATTAAGTAATCGCTTATCGCGTCAACTTTTTTATCTCTCATTCTCCGCGATCGCACCGTAATTTTGAATACGCCGCGGTCGTACGGGGTTGTTCAAACCTACAAACATTTTTTAGTGAATTAAAACGCTTTAAAAAAATTGGAAAATATATTCCTGAATACTTCTACAAAGAAAATCAACATTTATTTTTTCATAAGAGTTTATATTTTTTAGGCTGTAAGTGAGCTAACTGAGCGAAAACGCTGAAAATATACTTTTTATAAATCAATAACATAAAAAATCACTTCGTGAATTCGTAATAAGGTAAACGTCCCAATAGTTGGACAATTTTCGCCATATTATTTTTTATATGTGAATTTTTTTTTTTCTCAATAAAATCGTATGGATTATTTTTCCTGTACGAAGAATTGTATTTTTCATAACGTTAATTTATTGGAAAAAACTCGCTCAACCCTAGAGACAGCGTCGATTTTCTGTCCAACTATTAGGAAATTCTACATATTCAAACGTTCAAGTATTTATAAACTAGAAATATTGTTTAAAATTAACACCTTGAATGAGTTTTGGATCGCTAAAATATCGGATAATAGTTTAGATATGAATCTGAAATAGATTTTTTTGTTTGAATATTAAAAAAAAAAGATAAAATGAGAAAATCCTTAGCTGTCCAACTATTGGGACGTTTACCTTATGTTTTAATGAAAAGTTGAAAAAACATAAATATAACGTGCAAAATATTCGACATAAATAATGTGCAAAATAAGAAAATATGTAGATTGTTCTTATCGTTGCAAGGAAAAACACGTCAATCTCGAAATTTGGCAGCTTATCAATTCCAGGTAGGATCGTTGCTCCTGCTTATTTATTCAGCGATCAAAGTTTCTAATCGTTTCACGCTGGATATAAAATCTTCGAATTTATCCCGCTGATAACAGCCTCGTGCAATCCCTGGACAAACCGAATGACTAACACACTCACAATTATTTGCTCTTGTTTTCAGATAACTTGTAATTATTCCGCCAGTCCTCGTTTCGTTGCAGAAATCGTAGTCAGGGCCGAAAAGTATTTCCCATGCATCGATGGTGACCGGACTTTTTCTCATCCCCACCGATTCTAAAATCTTATCAGTTCCGTAAGATACGATACTCTCAAATGAGTATTAGTCAGTCGATATGACGATTCGGCCCGATTGCTGGCAAACCCTGAGAACGAGACAGTGAGCAGAGATCGAATAAAACCGAAGGACTGTCGACTACGCCTGACAGTATTTCTAAATCGAAATCGAGCTTCGTTTCGATTTTTTTTTCGATTCAAACTTTTTCGAGCAACATTTAATATCGCCTTTAATTTTCGTAAGTCAATATAATCAGAATAATTTATACGTTTTGATGTTTTTTTCTACTTAAACTTTTTCGAGCAACATTAAATATCGCCTTTAATTTTCGTAAGTCAATATAATCAGTGTAGTTATTCGTTTCGATTTTTTTTCCATTTAAACTAAATATTAAACATTAAATATTGCCTTCAATTTTCGTAAGTAAATATTATATAATCAGAATAATTATTCGTTTCGATTTTTTTTCGATTCAAACTTCCTCGAGCAAAATTAAATTTCGTCTTCCATTTTCGTAAGTAAATATAATCAGCATAATTATTCACGAAAAATGGCGTGTCGATCGGGAAGAACGATCGGTAGAACATGTTATTGAAAAAAAAAGTCCAATGTAACTTTTACTCAAGAGAAAGTGCAAGAAGACTTTCACCAAAGTTTCGCCTCGTCAAGCGTGGCGATTGTTTCGCTCCTGAATACAAAATCAATTTTTTAACAAGATTTTTATAGTCTCGCGTTTTTTTTGCAGATTTTATTGAATTTAGTGAAATATGGAGCCACTTGCCAGAACGATGTTGAAATCTTTGGGAAACGGAGCTGGATTTTATCGAAGATCCCTCAATGGGTCGCTGGGAATCGTGAGCAAAAGAGATCTCAGCTCTCAGGATGTCTTTGACAGGGAAGACAAATACGGAGCTCACAACTACCATCCACTTCCGGTCGCGATAAATCGCGCCGAAGGTGTTTTCATGTACGACGTTGAGGGGGAAAAATATTACGATTTTCTCAGCGCTTATTCGGCTGTCAACCAGGGACACTGTCATCCGAGGATTTACAAGGCTATGATGGAACAGGCGAAGAAACTCACTCTTACGTCGAGAGCGTTCTACTCGGATGTTCTTGGCGAATTCGAGGAACAAATAACAAAACTTTTTGGGTAATTGAAGTTATTTGATGATTTTACAAGTTTTTTTTGAGATTGTAGTCTCATCAAAGCTTCTTATGCTGCTATATTGCATATATTCAAAATATTGCATTGTTCAAAATATCAATGTTAGGATCCTGGCTAAATTTATAAAAGATTTGTCACTTAAAATTTGAGATATTTGGAATGGAAGATTATTTTTCATTCATTCTTTAAGGATATGTGTGACAATCCCAGCAAACAGTAAATTCTTGACATTAAACTTGTAAAATAAACCATTTATAAAATTTGGAAACCATTTGTAAAATCTAGACTTTTTTTAACGAAAGCCAGCTTTTGCTAAAAAATTGCCAATTTTTTGAGTCTTACTATGACTATTAATTAGCAACTTGAGCATATTTTAACAATAATTTATACATTTTTAATTGTTTGAACAATTAACATAAAAACATTTTTTTTCAACGTTTTAAAATTTTGTCTGTACAAAATAAACACCACTATATGAATATATTTTTAAAAATTCACAAGAACCTCATATTTTTTAATTTATGTTAAATGTTAGTTAGAAATGTTAAATCTCAATTTCGGAGTTTGATAGCTCTTAAACCACTCATGCCAGTAAAACGATTTCAAATTTGGCACAACATTTTTTCATATGCTTGAAAATAAAATATCAAAAATTTATCAAATTTTCATATTTTTAAAAATGTCGCTCATACATCCTTAATTAAATTTACTCCCTCTCTCTGATAAACGGGTGAAATATTTTATATTTTTTCAAAGTTCACTCTAAATTTTTTTTCAGTCGAAAAATGCATACTAATGATTTTTCATAAGAATTTGGTTTTTATGGAACGTGGTAGATCTTGATAAGATATTTCCAATTTAGATAATCGGTAATGATACTCCGCTATCAGGAAACTGGAATTCTATTTTATACATCGTATATAAAAGTTTATACTTTTTTATTTTTTCATTGTATTTTAAAATCATCATTATTGACAAATCATAATTTAAATACTTTCCATCATAGTAACGGATAAATCATTACTTATCATAATAATCATATTAAATACAAAATTTTATATTCTCATTATCAATTATATTGCAAGAAGGGGAGGTTTTATAATTTGTTGCAAATTTTTCAAAAATGTTTCTCAATACTTGTAAAATTATATCTCAATTTTTTATCAAATTCTTTCAGTTGATAGTAGATTATTTACATAATGGCTATTGTTAATTCTGTAAAATTCTAGAAAAGTACGTGTTAATTTGTCAAATGTCACGTGAGCCATTCTTCTAAGCTTTACCAAACTTTGTAAACATTATTTTAAGAAGGTTCAACCGTTTCTGAAAATTATTTTTCAACTTTTTTCGCATAATTTTTTTTATTTTCCCATAATTTCTCACAAGATTACAATTAATATCTGAATATCCACTCGACAAAGCTTTCCTAAATTTTGCGAATATTTTAATAAGACGTCAAAGATCCTCAATACTAATTTTCAAGACGTTGGAAATAATTTCACCCCATAATTTTTGCCTTTACACGTAAAATGAGTACATTTGTCTATTATTTTGAATAGTAAAATGTGTCGACGACATCCTTAAAATTAATTTTCGAATTAATTAGTGTATCGAGAGTACCACTTTGAAATAATTTTGTTTTTTGTATGAACAAGTAACAAATATTTATTACGTCACTAAATTTTAAAACAACGAAATTTTTTTTTGCAGGTACGACAAGTGGTTGCCTATGAATACCGGAGTCGAGGGTGGAGAGACGGCCTGCAAATTATCACGAAAATGGGGCTACAATGTGAAGGGAATCCCGGAGAACAAGGCAAAAATCGTTTTTGCTGAGGGTAATTTTTGGGGAAGAACCATGAGCGCTGTGTCCTCGAGCACCGATCCGTCCAGTTACGCAGGATTCGGACCTTTCATGCCCGGCTTCGAAGTTATTCCCTACGACGACCTCGAAACACTGAAAAAATCACTGGCTGATCCGAATGTTTGCGCCTTCATGGTTGAACCGATACAGGGCGAAGCTGGAGTCGTAGTACCCAAGGTAACAAATTCGCATATTTTTTAAAAAATTTTAAATATTTTTTTCAATTATAAATTGATTAAAATGTGTTTAAAAAAATATAAATAAATTTATTGATTTTATTGTCATTTGTGTCAAATATATTATACTAGGCCTCGTAAACGTACGCTTCCCGTACACTAATCGTTAGGTATTCTTTTCTTTTTTCAATAAATGATTACGAAATATTTTTATTCTTATTTATTTATTTAATAAACTATTCAAAATTATTCGTAACAAATGATTGTTGATTTTCGAGTATTTGTTTATTTTCAGGATGGTTACCTGAGAGGAGTGAGAGAGCTGTGCACAAAAAACAATGTCCTGTGGATAGCGGACGAGGTGCAGACGGGTCTGGCGAGGACGGGAAAGCGTCTGGCGGTCGATCACGAAAACGTCAAGCCGGATATTCTGATTCTCGGGAAGGCGTTGTCCGGCGGTTTTTATCCCGTGTCCGGAGTCCTGGCGAACGATTCGGTGATGCTGTGCATAAAGCCAGGGGAGCACGGCTCGACGTACGGAGGAAATCCGCTTGGTTGTCGTATCGCGATGGAAGCACTGCGCGTCCTCGAGGAGGAAAAACTGGCGGAGAATTCCGAGAGGATGGGAAAAATATTGAGAGAGCGCTTGAGTCAGCTGCCGAAAGACGTCGTCACTCTGGTCAGAGGGAAGGGACTCCTGAACGCCGTCGTCATCAACGAGAGGATCGACGCTATGAAAATTTGTCTGGAAATGAGGGACAACGGGCTGCTGGCCAAACCGACTCACGGACACATCATAAGACTCGCCCCACCGTTGGTCATTACGGAGCCTCAGATTCACGAATGC
>JAPYYW010003621.1:0-14149 GCA_030522545.1 Cremastinae sp. A BG-2022a | reverse complement strand
CGTCAGAGAGCTGTCGGGCGCTCTCGGGTCTTTCCGGAGCGTTTCAAATCACTCTAAACTTTAAAATTCATTTTCTCCGTTAATATTGATTGAAAATGCTTAATTTTTGTTTGTAAATTCATTATTAAATCTATACTACGCGGCAATGATAAAAATTTTTTTTTTTATTTTTCATGCAAATACCCAATTCGCAGTTGGTCTCTCGTTACACGAGGAATTTTGTTTTTCTCTCGGTCGCCGAACGCTCCGTCTCTTTTTCGTTCTCCCGCGAATCATCGTCACCACTCTTTCTAACGAAACAATAATATTTACGTTTCGCGTTACTCAACATTGCGAAGTTCTCATTGTCCGAGCGAGCGGTCACTTCTATCGCGTCGTAGCGAAATTTTTAATAAACAGGAAACTATTTGTCTCTTCCCAGTCATTGTTTTGCACAGATTTACCGAGAATTTTTAGCGAATTGATATATCGATCGGAGAATCAGCCTTTCGGTCATCTCTTTGCAAATTTTTCACTCGATGATTTTTTCAGGACGTAAAAAATTTCAAAATTTTACGAGCTTTGAAGAATCAATATTATACGATTTCTAGACGATTAGGTAAACGTCCCAATAGTTGGACAGCTAAGGGTTTTTTCACTTTATCTTTTTTTTTAAATATTCAAACAAAAAAATCTATTTCAAATTCATATCTAAACTATTGTCTGATATTTAAGCGATTAAAAACTCATTTTATGTGTTAATTTTAAACAATATATCTAATAAATAAATACATCAACGTTTAAATATGTAGAATGTCCCAATAGTTGGATAGAAAATCGATCCTGTCTCCAGGGTTGAGCGATTTTTTAAAAATAAATGAAAATTATGAAAAATAAACCTCTTTGTATGAAAAATAATATGTACGATTTTATTGAGGAAAACATAATTAAAATATTAAAAATAAATGACGAAAATTGGTCAATTATTGGGACGTTTACCTTATTAGATCTTGATAATATTTAAATTAGGCTACTATCAGTTAAAGACATATTTTGCGCCAATTAAATTCTTTTTTTGTGTAGAATTGTTTCACGAGCCGAGTGCAAACGATCGAACGATAACACGACAAATAGAAATGTTCGATCACGACGAAGATAAAGGCGATTATTCTATTATTTTCATTCTTGGGCTGTCGCAAATGAAAGTCATCCGCGTGTTGTCGGATCGTTAACAATCGTCGATCAAAGTCCGTTATTAATCCGATCAAATAGATTTAATCATCGGGGTCGAAACAAAAAATGGAATTTTTCGCGAGAAAGGAAATCAAACGATGATTCGTAATTTAAAAAAAGATGATAATTAATTTCCAAGAAAGATTTTAACTCACGCTATATACTCGTTCAAAAAGAAGTAACGATTTGAGAGCAGCTTGCGTCAACCTCCGAAAATAAAATATCCAATTAACGCCAAGAATCGAGCGAGGGGAGGAATAAAGAAAATAATCGAGCTAAAAAGATTAATTTCGTTAGCGAATCGAAGACGCTTCCTGGCTTCTATTTCGGTCTCGTAATTTTTGCCGGCGTGCACTTTTTTTCTCTGTGTGCGCCCGAGAACGTCGGCGGCATCGACGAGCGAGACAAGACTCTCTCATCTTCGCTGCAATGACGTTTTTAATCTCTGACGTTACTCGTGCATCACTCCAAACAATACATTTTTTTCTTCGAAATAAAATTTAAAAAATTATAATTATTTTATTATAAATTAATTAAAACATTATTATAAATTTGTTATAATAATAAATTTGTTATATATATTGTTATTATAAATTTGTTATATATAGTAAAGTACTTTATGTAAAAAAATATAAAATATAAAACATTTTATTATAAATTGGTTAAAATTGTATTTTAATATTAACATGTTAAAATAAAATAAAATAAAATATTGTATATATATAATATAAAATAAAATACTTTACTATCGTTGACTTTTGGATATCTGTCAAAAATTTTTAAAAGATTTATTTTTTTGGGATTCGTCCATACAAGAAAAATGAAATATAAATTAAAATAAATTGAGCAACTTTGCATGACCTTCGACGGATGATTCAGATCTCGTCATACTCATCTTTAAATATTCGTCACTGTCTTGAAATTATGAAAATTCTGTTGTGCCGTTTTACAAAATTAAAAAAAAAATGTAATCTTTTAAATCCTGAAATTTAGAGTGCTGACATGTCAACCTTTGTTGGCAAAAATCGACCTTGTCACGAGTGATTCACAAAGCAATGTTTATCGTATCGAAAACGAGGTATGTAAAACATGACGAATCCAAAAAAAAAAATTATAAAACTCATCGTTGCATTAAAAAATATGTTTTTGAGGTTTTTCCCGATTACTCACGAACCATGCTCTTATCATCAATAAAGTTGAGATAAACGGAAAAAACGTGACGAAGTGTAATATTGAAATATAATATTATTAAGGGTGTTGAGTCCATGGAGAAAAAAATCAAAAGTTTGACAAGGTTTTTCTCTCATACGAAATAATTTGAGAGTAAAAATTTATTTTAAAAAGTTGCTGCAAATCGACTGAAGAAAAACATTTCAAATTCAAGGTCATATTCAATGACAGGTTTATTGTGCAAAGGAAATGAAATTTTTTTGAAAAATTAGATGAATCTTCTTTAATGCCAATTACATTAATTAATTAATAATTAATTAACTTAACATTAATTAATTAATTATATTAAGATATCAATGAAAATTTTAATTTAAATAATAGAAAGCTCGTTTCTGAGATATTTATTATTAATATTATTTATACAAAATTATAACTTAAAGCTCGTATACTCTTATGGGAAGGTATACAAAAAATAGCAATTTTTAGCAATGAATATCTCAATGAGGAGTTTCCTAATCGTCGTGAAATTTTTACACAACCTTTTACAGATGTTACTCAATATTGTGTAAAAATTTCAAAATTTTTTCATCATTTTCGATCCTCAACACACATCCTTAAAACATCCGTCCGCGTTTCGAAGGAGAGCGTAATTTTGAAAAAAAAATCATTTTCAATTTATCGCGGAAAATGCGCCCTTGGCCTTTACCCAATCTTGATTTTCGCGCTGACCGTGGACCTGGCACCATTCTAAAATCCCGAGCTAACTATTTTCGCCTCACCTGGCCTCCCGCCGTTTTCGCTCTCATACACCGGAGACGTTTTTCACGCGCCACCTGCCCTCGAATTCGTGAACTCTTCGCAACAAAGCGCTAATTTTTTCTTCCCGGTTTTAAAAATCCCGTCACGTTCGATAAGAAGGAAAACTTGAAAAAAAATAAAGAAAAAATAAAAACAATGAGATTCGATCCGTGAGAAATTCGTGACTGTCGGTTTTATTCACCTGGCAGAAAACTAAACCGAGAATTCTAATAAAAAATGTTGACGCGAGAAAAACACGCTTTGTCGCGAGGCAAAGGAGAATTCTTTGAAAATTTCGTGACGAGCCTCGCGCGGTGGATCGACGAAAGAAAATAATTAATAATAAGAAAATAATAATTCGGAAAATAATTCGGAAATTTTCGATAGCGCCCGTTGAAAATAAGAAAAAAACAAACGAGTCGAAGGAATAAAATTAGCACAAAGTATCAATTTCTCCGTCCGAATGCGTGCCGGAAACCGAGCGAGAACGAAGAGTCGAGTAAAGGATAATGGTACGACGAAATAACAACAATAATCGAAAAGAGGTAAACCGAGGGGAAAAAAATAAGGTTACGGGGCACCGTGCGCGAGTGAGCGAATTTTCATTATTTTCTCGGGGATCGCTTTCGAGCTAAGCGCAACGAGTCCGCTAACGCGTGTACTCGCTCGCGTCTGTATCGGCGTCTGAAAGTTCGCGAACGCGAATAGCGTCGACACGCCCTTTGGAGTTTCGAATAAAAATCGAGCGATATCCGCTGGAGCGTGTCAGCGCAATTGGACGCTCGTTCTTCCTGAAAACTGCAATTGTTTTTTTTCTTCCACTTGCGTCACGCACGCGCGACTTTCCACATGAAAAAATGTCTCGGGTTTTTAGAGAAAATATTGGCGAGGATAAGCGAGGGAACGTGTTAAATTTCCGCGACGCAGGCTTTGAGGCGATTTTAGCAAATTTTTCGAATATATTTTGCAAGGACGACAATGCGTACGTACTATTTCGATTTCTCTCAGCGGCGTTTCGAAGTGTTTCGAAGTAACGAGGAAAAACAACACTGACTCATTGAACACGTCACGACGGAGTAAAATCTTGCGAAAACTTCACTGAACCGACGTTATCGTTTCTCCTTCGTTCCAATCGTTAATAGCACGCAATAAAACATGCGAAACTCCGAATGTTATTGTTCTTGTTGCGCTCAAAGGTCGAAAAAGAGAGAAACACGCGCGCTCAACGAGAGCGCCGCACTTGTACTGAATTACTGGCCGTTCGCGCGCTCGTCTACGGACTAAGAGAGCGCGTGGTTCGCCGGCTCGCCGCTCGGCGGCGCCACCTCCCGGTCGAGCTCGCGCCTCGTCTCGCTCTCCCACTCGCAATCGCGCTCTCTCGGTTCCACGCGTAGAATCTATCGCGCGCAATAGTAATAACTGAAGAAAAACAAACGCGTGTTTTGACCTCAGACTTTTCTGATTGGCTGATGCGAATCGGACAAGCAGCAAACCGATAAAGCGAGACGTGCGCCAAGGAAACGAACGAAGAGTCACAAAGACGGAAGGAGTGAGAAACGAGAAAAAATAAGCCGAAATGACCCAATTTACGAACGTTCGCACCGAAAATATTTCCGGGTATTCGCATACGAAAAGTTTTCCCTCGTACGACGTATTCGCGCGCGTTACGATAGCATTAGTAATAACAATAACAATAATAAAACAATAACGTACGCAGCAAGCGGGAAAACGATGCGTATAGAGACGAAAACATCGCGATCACGAGTCACTCAGGAATTTTATTTTGCTACTCGACGCTGTTCTACGCGAACGACGAGACTCCTCGAATGTTGTGTCGAGAGCGCCGGTTATTCAATGAATACGAGACGCTCTCTCGTGACGTTAACCAACCGCTCGAATAATTTATTCGCCCAGTTCGGTATATATCGTAATTGAGCAACTTTTATTTGAAAAAGAGAGTTTTTTGTTACGTGATACTCGATAAAGTATGTTTCGCACTGTTTTCGTCACTGTCAACTATATCGTAATGCCACGAATTTACGAATGTATCTAGCACTGTTTTCTCGTTAAATAATTGGAGGAAAAAAATCAGGCAGCTGTTGAGAAGTTGAGATGCTTTCACTCGCGATCGCGAGGTCGACTCCCATTGGCCGAAATCGAGCTCGCCACTCGAAGGAAACATCAATTAAAGTACCATCCATGAAATGTATTTTTTTTTTGGGTCTTAAGGGGTTTCGATACCGTTAGCGAAAATAAATGAAGATTTACGTGTTAAAAGTATAGGGAATTGAAATTTATTAAGAATACGATGAAAATTTGAAAGAACGTTCTTTTCCACTAAACAAATTTATATAAATTCAGAAAAAAAAATCGTCTACATTGTTTTCGAGTAATCAAGTGTTGAGGTTAGATTCTTATACACGGAAAGTATAGCTATATTATCTAAAAAATTATATTTAATGGTTCAATTGTTCGGAAAATAATTAGACGAAAATTCGAAAAAAATTCGTGTTTACGTATTTCATATGAAAGAATATCCTCTCCAAATTTGAACGAATTTTTATTATTTCGTTATGTGTAACGAAACCCCTTAACCAGGGATGGGCAGAGCTCGATATTTTTCTGAGAAATGAAAATTTTTCAATGGGTGATGCTAATTTCATCAATGAGACAAAAAAGATTATCTATTGAAAAATTTTCGTTTCTCAGTCTTCAAAAGCACACGTTATTTGACGCTATTTCATTATTCGATTTGGCTTTAATGGGACAATAGCTCTTTGAATTTTATAATTCGATACAAATCTGTACGATGCAGCTCCGGTTCTGCATGAGAGAAAAAAAAAGTGAAAGGATCACCGTTCGACACACTCCAAAGTCTCGAAATCATTTAAATAGTCTCACCGTAAAAATACCAAGATAATAACCTCAACTGTTACAATTTCGAGGTTATTTTTTAATACTTTTTAATACTTTAGACTATAGGATTAATTAGACCTACGGAAAAGGTCTAAATTTTATTCTAAACGTGACAATCCTACATTTTATAAATCCTATTTTGTAAACTACTTTGTAAATAAGGAAAACGTTGATTGTCAACAAAAACAAACTTGATTAGACGACTATTTCTCTAATTCCGAGAAAATCGCGGATTCGGTCGTTTCGTTGCGTAGTAGAATTTTTACGGAGTTTCAAGATCTACGCGTTTGACGTTTGTTTTGCAACTTTGTTTACGTCGCGGGCTCGTCCCGACACACCCACCGAAAAGTCCGCTCTCATTGGCTCATTCGACTCGACTGATTTTTTTTTCCTCGTTGCGAATCGAAAACACCTTTCCGGAAGAAAACAAAACTATTTCTCATGTCTACATTATTATCTCTAGAGTGTTTACGATCAACTTACTACGTCATGATGAATAAAAAATGTAATAAATTAATAATTAAGTTTGTTCGATGTAAGGCTTGTTGATTTTTTTTTTACTTTTTAAATAAAAAGTATATGTGTGTGTGTTTTTTAAATGTCATTTAATCAGTTATTTACTCTGTTTTTAATCACTCATTCGTAAATAAATAACTGATTTCACATTTGTTGAAATTAAATCAGAAATTGTGGAAAATGATAGGACATTTTGTCACGCCACCCGTTCGACCTTGAGTCATCGGCACGTACGAAAAAACAAAGTATGAAAATGAGGAATTTTTCAGGTCAGGTAAGAGAATCGAGGACAATCCTGATTGGAAAGAAGATAAGTTGTACTTGTGAAGTCTTCTTCTATTGAGGAAATTTTTAAAGATTTGATTTATCATTCAGAATTAAAATTTTGTATTTCTCTCATAAAATCACGTGTTGAATATCGCGATTTTTAATTCTAATCAGTACTCGTGAGGTCTTCTCATATTGAGGAAATTTTTAAAGATTTGATTTATCATTCAGAATCGAAATTTTGTATGTCTCTCATAAAATCACGTGTTGAATATCGCGATTTTTAATTCTAATCAGTACTCGTGAAGTCTTCTTCTATTGAGGAAATTTTCAAGATTTGATTTATCATTCAGAATCAAAATTTTGTATGTCTCTCATAAAATCACGTGTTGAATATCGCGATTTTTAATTCTAATCAGTACTCGTGAAGTCTTCTTCTATTGAGGAAATTTTTCAAGATTTGATTTATCATTCAGAATCAAAATTGTGTATGTATCTCATAAAATTACGTGTTGAATATCGCGATTTTTAATTCTAATCAGTACTCGTGAAGTCTTCTTCTATTGAGGAAATTTTTAAAGATTTGATTTATCATTCAGAATCAAAATTTTGTATGTCTCTCATAAAATCACGTATTGAATATCGCAATTTTTAATTCTAATCAGTACTCGTGAGGTCTTCTTCTATTGAGGAAATTTTTCAAGATTTGATTTATCATTCGAAATCAAAATTTTGTATGTCTCTCATAAAATCACGTGTTGAATATCGCGATTTTTAATTCTAATCAGTACTCGTGAGGTCTTCTTATATTGAGGAAATTTTTAAAGATTTGATTTATTATTCAGAATCAAAATTTTGTATGTTTTCTCATCAAAGCACATGTTGAATATCGCGATTTTCAATACTAAATATTTTTAATACTAAATTACTTGACCTCGCCATATTGTAGCTTGATGTAGAAAAAATCTGAATAATTTTTTAAAAAATGTCATTACTTAAGTAGAAAATACTTGTCATTTTCGGTAACCTCGAATTTATTGTATATTTTTCCTTAACCAATTTGAATTAATTTATTTCTATACAAACTTGAGCTCGCAAAGCACTGAATACGAAAAAAATTAACTTAATTTAACAAAATTTGTGCATTTTGTACAACGCCAAAAAATTGTTAATAAAAATTTTCACGAAGGAATAACAATTTGGTATAAAAATAATAGCATCAATTTGAAAGTTATTTTCAATTTTTAAATCGTTCCTCCTACTTTCTATTTTATCGGATTTTCAGTCGAGTCCGTTCTGTACGGAGCGTTACCACTTGAGCCCGAGCTTTTACCACAGCGCTCTGTGCGATCGTTCTGCGAACTCTCAAACAAGTGAATGTCACTTCAGTCGGTAAAATAATCACTGTTTTTTTTAAAATAAGGAAACGTTCTAGTTATTTTAAGAATTCAATCTTATCTCTATAAACGTACGCGCGATCAATCACATCGTTGCATGAAATCTAGTATTTGCACAAGATCGAAAAAAGTAGAGAAAAACAGTGTCGAAAATTGTGATAAAATTATCCAGACGATCTCGCAACACGTGAATTATCGCGAATTGACACGAAAAATCAATTTGTAAAAAATAATCTTTCAAAGGAGCGGAAAACATTGAAATTTTCATTTTATTTTTCGCAAATTTCGCAAAAAAAAAAATAAATAAATAGGTAAGAACAATATTAGGATTATTCTATAGGATATTCATTGGAAAGGCATCAGCATTGATGAAAACCGATGAAACTGTTTACGCGAGAAAAGTGAAAGGAGAGGGGAGTTCGTCGACCGATTACCGGCTGTGACGTTATTCGCTCGATTACCATTTTGCACCAGATGCAAACTCTCTTGCATAAGAAAAGGATTTTTAAAAAATTCGCATTTTGGCACTCAAACTTGTTTTCTAAGGAAGAAAAATATAACATGACCCTATTTTTTCCAATCCTACGAGTTTTACGTTTTACGTACGCAGGAAAAATTTTTCCTTCGAATTAACCGTTCCAATTCTGCAAAGCAATCAAAAAATTGTAAAAAAAAATTTTGAAAAAATGTTTTTAACGATTTTTTAATGATTAGAATTGAGCAAAAGAGCTCTCGAGAAGATAAATATGGGACGTGATGAATGAAAGGAGATTTGTAGAGGCCCCGGTAACCTAGATAAAACGAAATGAGAGCTGATCCAAAAAAAAAAGAGGGCGAGTGAAAGCTGGGTCTCGGGTACGAGGAAACGAGGTCCCTACCGGGTCAATGGGTCAGCCTTTCTGTGAAAGCGAGAGTAAAGATTTGAAAACTCGCGGTTTTCACGTCGAGCGTTAAACCGGCGAAAGTGAAATCTCGAGACGAGGAGCGAACGAGAGAGAAGAATGCAGAGCGAAAGAGAAAATTCGCCGGGGAATAACTTCTTATTCCGATCTTAACTCTCACTCTCGTTTTTTGCTCACGTCGGGCCCACTTTTCGCCCTCGATTCAAACGTTCACTGACCTGGGACAAGCGCCAGCCTTCCAATAATCCGACACAGCTTCTTCGTTCATTATTTATTAAAAAAAAGAAACGAAAATTGCGTACAAGATCGAACAGTAGAAAAAGATTTTGCTGAAATTATTAATTAATTATTTAATCTGATACGTCCATACAGGTGTTATTTTAATTTAATATAATTATTGAATGAATCTTGTAGCAAATATTTGATTAAATTAACAAAAATTCTGTTTTAACTATTCGACTTTTGGATATATTTTACTTAAAAATCGCAGATTTGTATATTTTCCTTAACGATTTGGCAACTTTGCCCATAACGCGTTAATTAGAACAAATTGGTATACAAGCATGTACACTATACATACGACAAAATAAATTATGCAAATTTTAAAGAAATTCTATATAAAAAAACTATTTTTACCATCTAATTATTTCTTAAGTATCAAAATGCATTTAGTCGATAAAATCGAATTTTATTCTCAATAATAATTTTTAAAACACTGTAAAAAAAACGTTTTTCGCTTCAAATCACAGAGTGCAAAGTATTTCACCAAAAATGTTAAATCTTGATCGAGGGAGATCGATTGTAGAGCGCTGGATTCCGGGAGCACTTGCTACGAAAAAAAGGCGCAGAAAAGCGAAACACGCAGACTCCCGATAAGGTGAGATTCGAAATCTTGTAAACAATCGTTGTAATCGGGGAGAAAAAGCTCGCGGATTGAACACCGAACATTTGAACCAGATAAGATTCGACAAAGAGAAAAGCTGGATCGATAGGATTGTATAAAAATCAGTGCGACCGATGATAGATCGGCACATCGAATTATTTTATTCGGAGTTCGCGATAGGAAAAACAATAAGAAAATGCTCTCTCTCAATCAATTTATTCTCTTGGCCACTCTGTGCGTCGTTGCTTTCGCCGAGAATCCCGAAACCGAGCAACCAATGTGAGAAAAAATTCATTATGCGCTGCATTTCGATATCACTGAAACTTTTTTTATTTATCCACTTATTTCAATTTTTTAAATTATTTTTAACATTGTAATATCGATAATAAAAATATTCAAATGTCGGTACCCGTGATATATCTTGATGCAAATATCGTGAAAAATATTTATTATTCATTTTTATTCGTGAAATTTGTTTAATTCGTAAATTTTATGCAGACCGGAGGCAGAAGAAAATCGCACCATCGTGTTTAACGTGAGCGCGACCTTTGACAAATTGTTGCCAGCCATTAGACAGTACATCGTGAAAAATGGTTTGGACCCCATGGAATTGCCTGATATGGAAGTTGTTCTCTCACCAATTGTAACCGTCAATTATTTATTTTTCAATAATAAAATTTATTATATTAATAAAATTAAATTTTACTTGCACAATTTTTTATATATATATATTTTTTTTTACAAAGAATCCACAACCTTTTTGCTTTTGTTCACACTATTTCTTAGCATATTTTCTCACCTAATACAATTATTCATTATTTTAATTATTTTATATGTAATTTAAAAATAATATTTTATTAGTTGACTTCGAAGTTTTTGAATTTTCCTTAGTGAAATCTTTAACGAATACTTTTATTCTCGTTCAGCCTGGACTGGTAAATTCGAAAATGCACTTGCATCATGGTTACTTGCAACAACTGTCGACGATTTATCGCTTCGGCGACATAATGGTGCTGTGGAACCGAAACAACGTTTCACTCTACGTGAACATTGGTTTTGAGACATTAGACGTGAGTGTCGCTTTTTCTTCTCAATTTTTTAATATCACGTATTTTCTATGCAAAATTTATACAAAATTTAAAAACGCTTCACTGTATATGGAATTTGAGATATTTATATTGTCGAATATTGCCTAAATATCTCAACTTTCAATAGAAATATATTTAAAACGGTTTATGCAAATTATGAACGATATTCCAACGATATCATTGAAAAGGGTTTGAGTAAATTATTATGGATATTCTAAGAAAAAAATTTTTTAATGGATAAACATATTAGATATGGTTTTGGGACTAATTGTAAGTCAACAATAATCAGAATTTCTAAAAATTTATTTATAATTATTCAGTGTAAAATATGTGAATGCAATTTTTTTAAACATTCTTCAATTAAGCGTCGTTAATTTTTTGTATGTAATTAAAAAATAATATTTTATTAGTTGACTTCGAAGATTTTGAATTATTCTTAGCGAAATCTTTAACGAATGAGCAATGAAATGCATTTGAAATTAGTGCATTTGAAATATTTATTATTTGAGCGAATTTTCATCTTTATCTTGTGTTTTCGCAGCTGAGCCACGAATACACTTTGAAGTTTATGTTTTTCAATCGAAGAGGAGATATTTACACTCGATACCAAGATGTTCAAGCAAGCTTGTTAATAGACTTCGATTTCAATGCGCACAATGCCACTCTGAGATTTTTCAAACTCATGGGATTTGGGTGAGTCATGTTTATATCCTATCTCATAGATATTTATTTCCCGGAAATCTTCAAATTTAGATATCAAACATAATCATTTCTTATCCAATAATCTTGCACGCGAAAAAATTTCATACGAAAAATAACTACATATAAATTTGTGTGATGTGATAACAGATTAGAAATATTCAGAATCATTCACATAAGAAGTATAAAAACTTAATACCTAAATTATCCTCAAAATTTATTATTATTTTTAACGTTAGGACAAAAAATAAGAAAAAATTTATTTATTTGTAATGAAAACAAAAATAGAATAAAATGTGTGTCAAAAAAGTGATGTGTGATTCTGAAAATGTATTTTTTTCTTTTATCGCAGAGAATTCAAGATCAAGCTCGAAGGAAATTTCGCTGACAAGTTTTTCAATATGATCATCAACACGTTGACGAAAATCTTCAAGAATCAGATGATCAGAGTAATCGAGTCAACGGCTTCCGAGGAGATTCAGGGCCAGCTCGATGCGTTAACTAAAGGGATTGTCTCATTTGAACAAACATTCGTCGATGAATTATTAAGACAGCGAGCATTAAAAAAATATTTACAGAATAACACCGACCCTGGAATTTTGTGCAATTAATTAGGCGAAAAAATAAAATGAAACACGAGAAAGAAATTATTCGAGCGGAGAGATACCGTTTCTCATTACCGTTGATAAAGAGAAATCAAGCTTCGAGTCTGGGAGATTGAAGTGAAGAGAATGAAAAGACAACGAAAAAAATATTTAAAAAAAACCAATAAAAAAATAATGAAAAATTGGTACTCTGTATGACAGAAGTCTAAAATTGTTTCTCAGTGAAAAGGCAAAACAGATGAGAGCATGACGAGTTGGTAAACGTGGTCTTCGTTGCTTTTCCGATCGACTTTATCCAAATGCAAATCGGGGACAAGGCTAAACGAAGCAGGCCGAGAGATTTGTCTTTATTTCTAGAGATTTGAATATCGACGATTGGAGTATCTCGAGCAATTGGAGCCAAAACAAAGAACAGTAAAAAAAAATGTTTAAGACAAAAAAATCAACCCGGACATTGCAAAAAAGTTAATTAAAATTCATGGATTTTTTAAAGTGTAATTTATTTGTTTTTTCTTTTTTTTGGTCTACGTTCAACGTCACTTTGTAAATCCGGATTCAGTTCGACTGCAATTTGTGTTTGTGTCTGTATAATGGATTAACCCCTGACTACGAGCTTTGCTCTGCATTACGCGGCGAGTCGGGTAATCGCGCTGCAGGCGCAAATACCCGACGAAATCGTCGGCCAATCTGTAAGCTGATATTTCGAAATTTAATTGGAAGCTTGCTGATTAGTGGACTCTTTATGCCAATCGCTCGAAAGATAATTAATACTATTTCAACGTTATTGCAATCTGAATTACACTAATGATGATAATAAGGTAAATTATCCAACATTTGGACAATAATATTTGCTATTTCATTTTAAATGTTTGCATTTTTATTCTAATAAAATAAAATGGATTATATTTTCTATACAATGAAGTGTATTTTTTATAATGTTAAAGTAATGAAAAAGCTCGCTCAATCCTTTAGAGACAGGATCGATTTTGCTGTCCAGTTATTGGGCTGTCCTACATATTCAAACGTTCAAGTGTTTATTTACTGGAAATATTGTTTAAAATGTAGACATAGAATGAGTTTTGGATGGCTAAAATTATTTATATAAGAATTTTAAGTAGATTTTTTGTTTCATGTATCTAATGTATGGTAAAAACCCATTAAATATGTATCCTATATTAAAAAATACATGAGGCCTCTGAAGGTACCTCTGAAGTACCCCTTTCGATTTTTTCAAAAATTTTCAAGGTGTGATAACTTTTTAAAAAATTGATGGATTGACGTAATTCCTGGGCCATTCTCTTTGTTTTGCAAAAATCTTTAAAAATCACTCATAATAAAATAGATTTGGTCAAGAGAAAAAAAATATATCGTTAATTGAAATTTTCATGCGTCCACGAGACCCAGTGTGACTCACCAAATTTTGTCAAATTTGTTTTTTTTTCGATTTTAAGAGTCTAATCGATCGGAAATTTTTCATAAACAACGAAAATAATAATTATTCGGGGTGAAATCCAAGAATTCATATTGAAAACTTCAAAAAACTGATCGAAAAGTCAGTTTTTTCGATTTTTCGATATGAATTCTTGCATTCCGTTTTGAATAAGTAGCATTTTCGTTATCTACAGGAAATTTCCGATCGAATAGGCTCTTAAAATCGAGAAAAAAAAATTCAAAAATTTTTGCCAATTTTTGAAGG